>MIQA02000326.1:0-21077 GCA_001887855.2 Sclerospora graminicola | reverse complement strand
GAGCTAGACTTAAATTGCGGAGCTTTAATGAGAGAGTCCGACCGCCGGCGGACTAGCCGGAATCGCTTCGGGGTCATGCAGACCCACGAAGAAGGTGGGACAGAGAACTAGTCCGCCCGGCCCCAGGGCAACAGGCACGGCCGGACCAGATAACACCACTCAGCCGAGTAATCGGTGGATGGAGCTAGTCGGGTCCGATCGGCCTTTTTCGGAGTTATCTTCGAATCAGTATGGTGCCGGATGGAATGGTTTTCCGGAGTTGTCTTCGATTCAGTATGGTGCCGGATGGAGTGGTTTTCCGGAGTTGTCTTCGATTCAGTATGGTGCCGGATGGGAGAAGTCAGACGAAGAAGATGAGCAAGCGGTTACTTACGTAAAAAAATGGAAAGAAAAGTGTATTATCGAGGTTAACAGCCAGTAACGAATAAAAAAGACGATGTATGCAAGGCTAGCCTCGTGGAACACCCTTGACGAAGCTCAGCGAAACTTGTTCCGGAGTCGGGGTACGCGGAGGCCAGGGTGACGATCGGGATCCTGCCGAAACTGGTTGCGCCACGGATCTTGTTGGTCGAGCGCATCGAGCGAAGCTTGGAGAGTGGGAACCTGACACTTACCCAAACCTGGATACCAAGTCCCGCCTTCGGCCGAGATCCCGATCTTCTCCACGCGGCGGTTGGCCAGATGTAGCATGATCGGGTGGAGGAAAATGTCCAAGTCGCAGTGGCCGCGTTGGATTCCATCGACCACGAAGTTGCAGACCTTAGCCCAGCCCTCAGTCGCGCGGTTGCGACGGTTTTTGCGGTCGGTCCGGTACTTGGCTAGCTCGGGAGATTCGCGCCCGGCGGCAACGGAAATGCAAAGGTGATGAGTCGACTCCCAGATGGATTGTCCATGCCGGGAGAGGTACTCCTTGCAGACTTTCCGCAATTCCGCGAACCAGCCGGCATGGGGCAGGCCGATGTCCGGCATCTCTGTCGCCAGTATGGCCCAAGGTTTCTGGGACAAAATTGCGTTCAGCGACCCGATCGCCACTAGCTTGGCATTCCAGTCCTCGGCCTTGGGCACAGCGAGGGCCGGTGGGAATATCCACAGCGGCGAACGAGTCAACGACTTGGTGACCAAGGCACCAGTGAGGTCCTGGATACGCAGGCCTTCCAACTGCGCCTTTGACCAAGGGACCGCCGCGGCCAGTTCGAGGGCCGTCATGACCTTTCGGCGGGGAATCCACAACGGAGGAGACTCCTCTGAGGATTCCTTGGACTCGTTCTCGTCGAAGGCGAAGGGGTCCGGGGAAGGCAATTCCTCGAGGTCCTCAGTGGTAGCCTCGTCAGAATCCAGCCCCGATAGGCCAGACGCTTCTTCTCCATCAGGAGAGGCGGTGGACGGACCTTGGGGATCATGAGGGGAGACGCTAAGGAGAGCCGGAGTAGTCGGAGCCTTCGACGAAGATCTGGCAGCGCGAGGACGACGGGGGGACTTTCCCGAAGCCGGTGGAGCCGGGATCGAAGTGGGTCTAGGACTCGGCCCGCTCTCCCCATGGACTAGGGCCGCGCTCACCGGCGCGGCGGACCGTTTGGGCCGTTTGGCTGCCACGGGGCCTTGAAGCGACGCAACCCGACTGGATCGACGCTTGCCTTTGTGCCCAGGCGGATCTTCAGTGGACAAGGGAGAAGCCGCCTGCTGGTTGACTGGCGCTAGCGGCGGGTTAGGGTCCTGGGAGGTATTCCAAATCCGTAGGCGAGAAACTTTTCCCGTATCACCGGTCGCTGGTCCGGGGGCGGGAATTCCCGCGTCAGATGTCTGGACGGCCGCGGCGGAATTAGCAGCTGACGGAAGAAGGGGCGTGGCGGAAGCGGCCTGACCAGGGTCTCGCGGACAAGCCAAGTCAAGGAGGTGCCTGATAGCTTCCCGGATGGGGGCAGGGCCCTTCATGAGACCTCTCACCCGGGACGCCGAAGCTGCTAGACGAGCCCGATCTTCCTTGAGAGAAGACAAGCAATCCGCACGCTCCTCCGCAAGCTGAGTGAACGCCTCCCGGGCTTCGCTCACACCCGATTGGGTTTCAGCGTATGCGGCCTCAAGCTCCCGGATTCGGCGCTGAAGGTCGGGCGATGCATCGGCCGACTGATATAGCGCCTTCTGGTACTTGGTCAGCTTCTTGGCAAGCCGGATCCGGCGAAACTCCAAATTGCCCAGTCTCAGCTGCGCACCTTCCAGTCGTTTGAAGAGCTTGATATAGCTGTCGTAGCGCGTCGTCAACTCACGCGCGGTCTGAAAAGACTCGATCATCAAGACGCGGAGGTTCGTGACGTTTTGGTCTAAGAGCATACACGGAGTGAGTGAGTGGGGAGACGACCCAGAACAGGCGGAAGGTACTTACTTTGGATTTTCAAGGCAGCTACGGCTTTCTGGTTTTGGACACGCAGTGAATCCAACTGTTTTCGGAGGCGATCTCTCGCTTGGAGAAGGTCGGCGTTCTCACTTTCCAGCCGGCCGATTCGGTCGCGAGACTGAAAAGTCGCCAGGACTTCCCGGACCCGGGATTCGTCTGCTTGCTGGCTAGCCAGCCGGGCGGTCGCAGCCAACTCGGTGTTTGCTTGCTCTAGGCTGGCTACGTGAGCAGTCAGTGCAGCGACTTGAGCTTGCAGAGCAGCCAGGTCAAGTTGCCCGGGGCGATGCTCTGGGCCGGCCAGATGGGCATCCGGTCCTACGGCCGATAGTTGGGTATTGTCCGGGGAGTGGTCCGGTACAGGAGCAATGGGGGCGTTGTCACGTTCAGACATAGAGGCGTTGAAAATCGAAGTGTGGGGAATGTGATGAGCGCGTGCCTCAACCGTTGTGCGGCTGCGACAAGGCTCAGGGGCGGCTGTGGTGAAGTGCTCCAGAAGTTAACGGACTAATGATGATGGATGCCCGCATCGGATTGGCTGAAATGTCACCCTAAGCCGGATGCCCAGACCGGCCAGTAATAAGATGCAATTTGGGACTGCCAGGCACCCTTGTAGGCGGTCGGGCGGTGCCTGGCTGGAAATCAAGTCGGCGGACCTGACAAGGGGCGAGGATAGTCGGATAAGCGGGCTGAGCAGACGGAAGGACTTTGGAGGTTTGACGGCCGAGGCGCGGATGGCGGACGGCCAAGATGGCGGACTGTTCGTAAGGATGGAGAGAAGGGAGCCTGAGAGAAGAGTATTGTTCTAGTGGAAGGAGTATGCACCGGGATCGTAGGAGAGACTGCCAAGGGATTGCTAGCGTCAGCGGCCGAGAGGCGCGGATGGGTGGCTATCCGGCCGAGCCGGCCGGGTACAATGTACCATTCGGACTGGTACCATATGGGTTCGGTGTACCGGCCGTACCGGTACACAGAGTCGGAGTTAGCCGGGTTGCGTTGGGTAAGGTACATGACTGGTCAGACGTGTTATTTGAGGTAGGTTACACAAAGGGAGTATTGGACATAGGATAAATCAGTATACGTTTCGCTTTCTTAGACACAAGTCGCTTTTATTGGTTCACGGCAGAGGGCTAACAAGGTCCCCTCTTGCTGTTATTGGTTTGCCCGGGGAAGGTTAAGTTAACCCACCGGAAGTCCCCTGACCGGGAGTCGCGGCGACTTCGTATACTCACCTCAAGTCGCCCGTGTTTTGAACACGGTATTAAGTATTGGGAAGTGGTGACATTTTGGCCTTCTGTGGAAGAGTGTGGAGTTGTATCTGCCTCATTACACATTTGGATTCGCCCTTCATTGTTATTGGTTTAGCTGGCCGATCGATTATTCTCGGTCCAGCCGGTACTATACAAACTTCAAGTGTCCTATTGGTTTAGCTGGCCGATCGACTATTCTCGGCCCAGCCGGCACTATACAAAGTTCAAGTATATTACCCAACGAGCTCCCCGGTGACGATTTCCGCCCAGGAGCTACCCCTAGTCCTACACTTCATCTCCCTATTGGACGGATTTACACTTTTCGCCCTAGGGTCCATCAAGAGAGCTAACCACCCAGTACTGACGGGTACACAAGGTGAGCTTTTAACATGCAACATTCGAGCAGTCGCGATCAAGCGGATGGAAGCGACCGATCCAGCCGGCCTCAAGCCGGATCGGATCATGACTCGGATGGACGGAGTACCCCCTCCGGTAGTCAGTCGTCTGGGCCCCCCGTGGGTGTTCGCGTCTCAGGAAGATTTTCTGAGAGCGACTACACCACAGTTGCCGTGAAGAGTTCCTGGAACTCATGCAGGGTAAGCTTAGTTTACATGCTTACACCCAGAAAATACAATATTTGTAATCAAATATTGTATACGAGCCGGTGCCCTCTACCATGCAGGTCACTGGCTTTTGAAGGGACTGAATGACGGTCCCATCAAGCAGAGTCTTTTTCGAATTCCGCCATAGACTCTGAGGGATGCCATATATCAGACCATCCGAGAGGAATTCAGCATGCGCTCAGCGTCAACGCATGCTGGGCTCAGTCGAAGGGCTCAACAGCCTTTCGACTTTAACATGTCGCCGGTGCAGCATGTTAATAACAATTTCTCGAACAGACGAAGTTCACACTTCATCCCGCGACACCTAAACCGCGCCAGAGCGCGGCCGGAGGAGGTCCAGAACCGATGGACCTATCGGTTGCAGTTGCCTCGACACCGAGGCAACCGAAAAACAAGAAGCTCCTTCGCTGCAATATATGCGCGAAGATGAGCCATTACGCCCATGAATGCATGGCGCCGTGGCCGGCACCACGCAGTCAGCGGACTGGACAGTCCGCTGGTCGGCGACATCAACAGGGGCAACCCTCTGTTGATGCACAAAACGTCAACAGCCAGTAAGCGCGGGGCGCCCTTCTGGACGGGATATCGACATCGGGCATGTGAGGATAATAGCCTCAGACGGGACTATGTCCTGTCAAAAGATGAGGGGTGAAGGGAAACCTCTCATCACCCTGGAAGTAAAGCCGTATGGAAACGATGTCCCCATGCGCGCTCTGTTTGACACAGGAGCGTCAAACAATGTCGTTAGAACTGAGGTTCTAACGTCGTTGAATTTCATGGAGATTCAATCTCCACGAAGTATGCTGTCAGTCCGGTTAGCAACAGGTGCAAACGTGACTATACCAAAGCGTGTGATTCGCACACGCTTTGAATTAGACGAACTATCGTTCGAGGACGAATACATCGTCCTCGATCTTGACGACAAGTTCGATGTGATTTTGGGCATCCCTTGGATGTCCAAGCATCCACCAACGATCGACTGGGTTAACCTGTCGATCGACTGCGGCGGTCTCACAGGCTCTGATCACCCTGTGAGTAATCCGGTTGTATCTAACGATACAACCGCAGAGTCAGACAGTCTGGTGGGTAGCGATGGCACCACCAGGTCTGATCCGACTAGGTCAGCGGATGGTAAACCCGCTGATCAAAGTCCAGAGGGACCTTTACACGCAACTCAGAAGACATTGCGTGTCAGTAACGTGTGCAACACGGGTGACAAACACCCCCGTGTTGAAGTAACCACAACCGATGACGGTCGTGGTGAGGAGAATTCACCCACGGTGGGAATACCCACACTTGGAAACAAAGATACCTGAGAGTGATTCCCGTGTCAGAGACGAAGAACTCACGACTGAGAGCAGTCGTGAGCATGAAGAACCCATGGTTGACTGTGGTCACCGTGTTGTTGATGCCTTGCGCACGAGTGATATCGATCACCTTGTCGCAGAAGAGGTTACAGATCAGACAAGTGCGTCTGATCTTGCGGTCGTGTCCGTCGAGACGATAAACGTCTTGACGCAGACAGGGACTGGATTAGCTACCCAGTCTCTAACACTCGACAACCCTCTGAGCATAAGTTCGGAGGTAATGACCCTTCCAGCCTTGAGCTGGAAGAAGTTCGTAAAGAACTTGTGCGATGATCAGATCGATCAGATCTGTGTCATCGTCGCCACGGACGATGTTGTGGATATTCGTGAACGAATATCCACTTTGCAAGTAAAAGACATTGGGAACGAGACCGTTCCCACTGAGCAAACCAAAATCCAGCGCTTTGAGGCGCAGATCTAGGAGTCGCTTAAGGCGACTTCCCCATACTATGAGGTACTTTGGGAATACGCTGACGTATTCCCAGAAGAAGTACCTTGTGAGCTCCCTAAAGATAAGGGAACTAGGCACGAGATTGATATCGTGCTTGGCACGAAGTCGGGTCACGCAGAATGGCCATTGCCGCGTGACCAAGTTAAAGCGATCGACGAGTTCTTTGAAACTCGTCGTAAGGCGGGACATGTGCGGGAGTCTACCTCACCGCACTCCGGTCCCACCTTTTGCGTTAAGAAATCCACTGGTGGATGGAGAATCGATCATGCTTTTAATAAGCTGAACGCAGCCACGGTACCGGCGCAGACGCCGATACCGCGGAAGGATGTCATCATTGATGGCATGAGCGCGAGCGCCGTATTCAGTGCTCTCGATTTAAGGGATGGTTTCTACCAAGTCCTTATGCGTGAGATGGGTATTCCTCTCACGGTCGTAAGCACCCCAAGCGGCATGCTTTGGGAGTGGCTTGTAACGCCGCACGGGCTTCGAAATTCCCCTGCCACCTTCAATAGATGCGTCACGCATCTATTGCGCCCAGTGCGACAATTCGCATCGAGCTACTTCGACGACGTGTTCATCCACTGTAAGGCTGAACATGATAAAACTGATGTAGATGTTCACAAAGAACATCTACGTCAGGTGTTAGAGCTTTTGCGTAAGCACAAGCTCTATGCAAATTTAAAGAAGTGCACCTTTGGTGCACCCGAGATGCCCGTTCTTGGCTGCTTTGTGGGCGAGAACGGGGTGCGCCCTGATCCGGAAAAGATCAGGGTCATCGTTGGATGGCCTACACCAAACAATGTCAAGGAACTTCAAAAGTTCCTTGGGTTGGTGACATACTTGCACAACTATTCGTGCAATTATGCCGGTCTTATTCGACCGCTTTCTCAATTACTTTAGGAAAGATGTCGAATGGCACTGGGATACCCAGTGCCAAGATGCATTTGATGCAGTCAAGCGTAGTTTGACTGAAGCGCCCGTTGGCGATAGCCGATAACGAACGACCGTTTCACGTCGTTTGCGACGCACGCGATTTCGCAACCGGCTGTGCCTTGATACAGCGCGATCACGATGATTGTGACCGCGTAATCTTCTATCAATTCCGCCAGTTGCGCCTAGCCGAGCGCAGCTATCCAGTGCATGACAAGGAACTCCTTGCCATAAAGTATGCACTGGCAAAGTGTCGGATCTATCGCTTAGGAGATAGACCGTTTGTGGTTTACACGGACCATGCGTCGTTATGCACGGCGGCGAATTCACCACATATATCGCAAAGAATGGCGCGTTGGCTTTCATTTTTTGCTGAATACAACTTCACAGTTGAATACAAACCGGGAAAGTTGAATGTGATAGCGGATGCGCTATCACGACGCCCCGATTACGAGACGAAACCGTCTGTAATCGAGGCAACCAGTGCAAACGCAATACGTTGCACTGCTCTGTCGTCGTCACTCGTACGACAGGTACGTCAAGCGTACGAAACAGACGAGGAAACTCGTCTGCTGATTGATTACCTTAGTAATCAATCTGATCGGAAGCGCGAGGAACTTCCAGAGTTCCTTCGCGCTTGCGTGCATCGTTATCGATTGCACGATTTTCTGTTGCTTTATAGCACAGACCAAGATGATGTTAGTCGCATCGTCTTTCTAAACGACGATGATCTCAAACGTCAAATTTTGTTTGAGTACCATGATGCACCGATTTCGGGGCATCAAGGTCGAGAGAAGACATATGCTTCTCTCGCACGCGATTTCTACTGGCGTAACCAGTATAAATGGGTACGCAAGTACGTACGCGCTTGCGAGATTTGCCAGCGCGTCAAGCCTGCGCACTCTGCGCATGCTCCCCTCCAATCTCTGCCGGTTCCGACAGAGTGTTGGAAGTCCATTTCCATGGACTTTATCTTTGGTCTTCCGGCTGATCACAGCCGGAAAACAGGAATAGTGGTCTTTGTAGACCGCTTCAGCAAGATGGTTCATCTTGCTGCAGTGTCAGCGAATGTCACCGCTGCGCAAACGGCGCGGATATTCGTTGACACGGTATTCCGTTTACACGGAATGCCGGAAAACATAATCTCGGATCGAGATCCGAGATTCACAGGACGTTTCTGGCAAGAAACGTTCTCTTTGTTGGGCACGCAGTTGAAGATGTCAACTGCGGACCATCCGGAAACGGATGGGCAAACTGAACGCGTTAACCGCGTTCTCAGAGATATGATGCGTTCATACGCGCATGCCTTCGAGCAGTGGAGTGACTTTTTGCCACTTACTGAGTTTGCAATTAATAACTCGGTGCATGCTTCCACGAAGCATATCGTTCTACGTCAGTGCCTTAAGGCATCCACGAACCCCAGCTTTACTTGGCGGTACACCAAATCTAAGTGGGGGAGGGACCCGCTCAAATTTCGAGCGAGTCGATGCGCAAGTTGTAACCGCAACTTGCGAAGAGATTGACGAGTCTTCTACTGTTAGCACAGTAGAAATTCAAGTAGCTTCAGATACTGAAGCTGCTTACTGCAGCAATGGCTGCAGACAATGCAGACAGCCCATCTACTACTAATAAAGCAGTAGATGAATTCGTATTACAGCGCCAAGCTGTAATACGCTATGTAAAAGACGCACTTGCTTCTGCTTTTGACAAGCAGATGCAGAATGCAGATAAGAATGGAAGGAAAAACACAAATTCCTTTGAAAAAGGTGAATTAGTATTGTTATCAACTACTAATTTGCCTACACATGCAATTAGCAATTTCCCTACACGAAAGTTGCTCCCTAAATTCATTGTACCCTTTAAGGTACAAAGCGTTAAGGGGAAGTCCTATACACTAGACATTTCCGCGGCTATGCGCCTTCACCAAACGTTTTACGCTGGGAGGCTCAAGCTGCATCAATCGTCTACGTCTTCGGACGAGACGCATCCCCACGGCGAATGCCGTGCTTCTTCAAGCCTCCCAAGTGAGACTTGTAATCGGTCTCCAAGGAGCGTAAAGCTCCTCCTGGTCATCGTCACTCGCCTGGTCGTGACGACGACGACTTTGAGGTGGCAGCTCCACCTGCCAAGAAACAACGCGCAGAAGCGGCTTACGCTGCTTCTGATTCACCATGTCGTACGGAACCTCATGTTCCGTACAAATTGGTGTTTTGGACCCCAGCATGGACACTTGTGCCCGAAAGTGGTGGGCACACCAAGCGCGATTGTCAATACCCGTTGTTTGACATCAACGCGCTTGATGATTGCGAAGACCTTCGCAATCATAACTTTGATCGAAGTACCGACGATAGACGTCGGTACTTTATCGACCTTTTCTATCAGGCTCGTTATTATACGAACCGGAAAGGGTCGCGAAAGAACAGGGACGATAAGGACGCCCTGACCAAAAGTTGGAATGCATTTCTTGAGAACTACAACAAAGGGCCCGACGATTACGTGAGCAAAGTTCACGTAAACCGCAAGCGCTTTTTAAAGCACTCACGCTCGGGTAAAATGGAGTTTATCCACTTTACCTGCATGAAAGAAGGAATTTCTTTCGGAGTTCCTTCCCACTTAGCTTGCCCTTGTTGTCCCAAGGGAGCTCCTCGTCTTACCGAAAAGGAGCTACGAGGGTACTGAGGTTACTCGGTACCCGCTAGTGTTAAGAACCTCATTGATGCTCTTAATCCATTCTTATCTGCATTCTGCATCTGCTTGTCAAAAGCAGAAGCAAGTGCGTCTTTTACATAGCGTATTACAGCTTGGCGCTGTAATACGAATTCATCTACTGCTTTATTAGCAGTAGATGGGTTGTTTTCATTGTCTGCAGCCATTGCTGCAGACACATATCTCGCATAAGCAGCTTCAGTATCTGAAGCTGCTTGAGTTTCTACTGTGTTAACAGTAGAAGACTCGTCAGTCTCTTCGCAAGTTGCGACTGCAACTTGCGCATCGACTCGCTCAAAATTTGAGCGGGTCCCTCCCCCACTTAGATTTGGCGTACCGCCAAGTAAAGCTGGGGTTCGTTGATGCCTTAAGGCATTCACGTAGAACGGTGTATGCTTCGTGGAAGCATGCACCGAGTTATTGATCGCAAACTCAGTGAGTGGCAAAAAGTCACTCCACTGCTCGAAGGCATGCGCGTATGAACGCAGCATGTCTCCGAGAACGCGGTTAACGCGTTCAGTTTGCCCATCCGTTTCCGGATGGTCCGCAGTTGACATCTTCAACTGCGTGCCCAACAAAGAGAACGTTTCTTACCAGAAACGTCCTGTGAATCTCGGATCTCGATCCGAGACAATGTTTTCCGGCATTCCGTGTAAACGAAATACCGTGTCAACAAATATCCGCGACGTTTGCGCAGCGGTGACATTCCCTGCCACTGCAGCAAGATGAACCATCTTGCTGAAGCGGTCTACAAAGACCACAATTCCTGTTTTCCGGCTGTGATCAGCCGGAAGACCAAAGATAAAGTCCATGAAAATGGACTTTCAACACTCTGGCGGAACCGGTAGAGATTGGAGGGGAGCCTGCGCAGAGTGCGCAGGCTTGACGCTCTGGCATATCTCGCAAGCGCGTACATACTTGCCTACCCATTTATATTGGTTACGCCAGTAGAAATCGCGTGCGAGAGAAGCATATGTCTTCTCTCGACCTTGATACCCCGAAGTTGGTGCATCATGGTACTCAAACAAAATTTGACGTTTGAGATCATCGTCGTTTAGAAAGACGATGCGACTAACATCATCTTGGTCTGTGCTATAAAGCAACAGAAAATCGTGCAATCGATAACGATGCACGCAAGCGCGAAGGAACTCTGGAAGTTCCTCGCGCTTCCGATCAGATTGATTACTAAGGTAATCAATCAGCAGACGAGTTTCCTCGTCTGTTTCGTACGCTTGACGTACCTGTCCTACGAGTGACGACGACAGAGCAGTGCAACGTATTGCGTTTGCACTGGTTGCCTCCGTTACAGACGGTTTCGTCTCGTAATCGGGGCGTCGTGATAGCGCATCCGCTATCACGTTCAACTTTCCCGGTTTGTATTCAACCGTGAAGTTGTATTCAGCAAAGAATGACAGCCAACGTGCCATTCTTTGAGAGATGTGTGGTGAATTCACGGCCGTGCGTAACGACGCATGGTCCGTGTAAACCACAAACGGTCTATCTCCTAAGAGATAGATCCGAAACTTTGCCAGTGCATACTTCATGGCAAGGAGTTCCTTGTCATGCACTGGATAGTTGCGCTCGGCTGGGCGCAACTGACGCGATTGATAAAAGATTTTGCGATCACGATCATTGTGTTCGCGCTGTATCAAGGCGCAGCCGATTGCGAAATCGCGTGCGTCGCAAACGACGTGAAACGGTCGCTCGTTATCGGCTATCGCCAACGGGCGCTTCAGTCAAACTACGCTTGACTGCATCAAATGCATCTTGGCACTGGGTATCCCAGTGCCATTCGACATCTTTCTTAAGTAATTGAGAAAGCGGTCGAATAAGACCGGCATAATTGCACGAATAGTTGTGCAAGTATGTCACCAACCCAAGGAACTTTTGAAGTTCCTTGACATTGTTTGGTGTAGGCCATTCAACGATGACCCTGATCTTTTCCGGATCAGGGCGCACCCCGTTCTTGCCCACAAAGCAGCCAAGAACGGGTATCTCGGGTGCACTTCTTCAAATTCGCATAGAGCTTGTGCGTAAGCACAAGCTCTAACACCTGACGTAGATGTTCTTTGTGAACATCTACATCAGTTTTATCATGTTCAGCCTTACTGTGGATGAACACGTCGTCGAAGTAGCTCGGTGCGAATTCTCGCACTGGGCGCAATAGATGCGTGACGCATCTATTGAAGGTGGCAGGGGCATTTCGAAGCCCCTGCGGCATCACAAGCCACTCCCAAAGCATACCGCTTGGGGTGCTTACAGCCGTGGGAGGGATATCCTTCTCACACATGAGGATTTGGTAGAAACCATCCCTCAAGTCGAGAGCACTGAAAACGGTGCTCCCGCTCATGCCATCAATGATGACATCTTTCCGCGGTATCGGCGTCTGCGCCGGTACCGTGGCTGCGTTCAGCTCGTTAAAAGCATGAACGATTCTCCACCCACCAGTGGATTTCTGAACGAAAAAGGTGGGACTGGAGTGCGGTGAGGTAGACTCCCGCACATACCCCGCCTTACGACGAGTTCCAAAGATTTCGTCGATCGCTTTTACTTGATCACGCAGCAATGGCCATCGCCGCGTGACACAGTACTTCGTGCCAGGCACGAGATCAATCTGGCGCCTAGTTCCCTTATCTTTAGGGAGCTCACAAGGTACTTCTTCTGGGAATACGTCAGCGTATTCCCAAAGTACCTCGTAGTACGGGGAAGTCGCCTTAAGCGACTCCCAGCTCTGCGCTTCAAAGCGCCGAACTTTGGTCTTTTCATTGGGAGCGGGTTCGTTCCCAATGCCTTCTAATTGTAAAGTGGATATTCGCTCACGAATATCCACAACATCGTCTGTTGCGACAATGACGCAGATCTGGTCGATCTGATCATTGTGCAAGTTCTTTACGAACTTCTTCCAGCACAAGGCTGGAAGGGCCATTACCTTTGAACTTATGTTCGGAGGGTTGTCAAGTGTGAGAGACTGGGTAGCTAATCCAGTCTCTGTCTGCGTCAAGACGTTGATCGTCTCGACGGACACAGCTGCGAGATCAGACGCACTCGTCTGATCTGTTGCCTGATCTGTTGCACGGTGATTATCACTCGTGCACAAGGCATTCTCTTCATGGTGACAACTGTCTACCATGGTATTCATGCACTCACGACTGCTCTCAGTCGTGAGTTCTTCATTTTCGACACGGAAGTTATTTACATCCGTGACGGTTCCATTATTTTCACGGTGGGTGTTTCCCACTGTGTGTAAATTCTCTATACCACGACCGTCATCGGTCGTAGTAACTTCAACACGGGGGTGTTTTTCACCCGTGTTGCACACATTACTGACACGCAACGACTCGTTCGTTGCGTGTGTAAGTCCCTCTGGACTTTGATCAGCGGGTGTACCATCCGCTGATCTAGTCGGATCAGACCTGGTGGTGCCATCGCTACCCACCATACTGTCTGACTCTGCGGTTGTATCATTTGATACAGCCGGGTTACTCACAGGGTGATCAGATCCTGTGAGACCGCCGCAGTCGATCGACAGGTTAACCCAGTCGATCGTTGGTTGATGCTTGGACATCCAAGGGATGCCCAAGATTACATCGAACTTGTCGTCAAGATCGAGGACGATGTATTCGTCCTCGAACGACAGTTCGTCTAACTCGAAGCGTGTGCGAATCACACGCTTTGGTATAGTCACGGTTGCACCTGTTGCTAACCGGACTGACAACATGCTTCGTGGAGATTCAATCTCCACGAAGTTCAACGACGTTAGAACCTCGGTTCTAACGAAATTGTTTGACGCTCCTGTGTCAAACAGAGCACGCATGGGAACATCGTTTCCATGCGGCTTAACCTCCAGGGTGATGAGAGGTTTCTCTTCACCCTGCACATGTTGACAGGACATAGTCCCGTCTGGGGCTATTATCCTCACATGCCCGATGTCGGCATGTGAGATAACCCGTCCAGTAGGGCGCCCCGCCCCTACTGGTTGTTGACGTTTTTTGCATCAACAGAGGGTTGCCCCTGTTGATGTCGCTTACCAGCGGACTGTCCAGTCCGCTGACTGCGTGGCGCCGGCCGCGGCGCCATGCATTCATGGGCGTAATGGCCCATCTTCGCGCATCTATTGCAGCGAAGAAACTTCTTGTTTTTCGGTTGCCTCGGTGTCGAGGCAACTGCAACCGATAGGTCCATCGGTTCTGGACCTCCTCCGCCCGCGCCCTAACGCGGGACGAAGTGTGAACTTCGTCTGTTCGAGAAATGGTTATGGTTAACATGCTACACTGGCGGCATGTTAAAGTCGAAAGGCTGTTGAGCTTTTCGACTAACGCCAGCATGCGTTCAGCGTCAATGCATGCCGAATTCCTCTCGGATGCTTTGGTCTATAGCATCCCTCAGAGTCTTTGGGGAACCCGATAAATACTCTGTTTGAAGGGACCGTCATTCGGTCCCTTCATAAAGCCAGTGACCTGCATGGCAGGGGGCACCGGCTCGTATACAAGATTTGATAACAAATATTGTATTTTCTGAGCGTACGCATGTAGGCTCAGCTTGCCCTGCTTGAGTTCCATAAACTCTTCGAGGCAACTAAGCTCCATTTCTGGAGCTTCGAAGTTGAGCTTCAGCTCAGCTTTTAAATTCTGATACGTCAGGAACGCAGAGCCATCAGTGGCTCTGCGGCTCATCGCCCATGCCCTGGTGCGACCGCTTAGGCATGTGGTGGCGAAATAAGCTTGTGAACGTGGGTCGACAATCTTTTGCGCAGAGCGGGCATCTTCCACCTCTGCGAACCATCTACGAAGGGGTTCACCCCCTTCGCCAGTAAAGGGCGGAATCCGCACCTTTACCACTTCAACGCTCGCACTAGCTGTGGGCGTTGTAGGTTGCGACCGTAACATTGCGGAGCGCACCTGAGGATCGACATACATCCTCTTGAAACGGGAAACCGTATCCAAGACTTCCTCAGGGTTTTTCCTCGGAGGAGGGAGATGATCTCGGGCCCTATGGTCCGGATCATCTCTATCACAGTGTCACAGTTCCCTGTGACCAGTTAGGGAAGTTTTCCCTAACTAAATCATGCGCGAGCTGTCGCTCACGCTCACGATCGCTGGCCGTCGCCATGACAGCCGGCGGCTCTTAAACCTTCGTTCCGCTAGTTAACTAGCGGAACGCGTCAGCAGTGGTCGTTCAGACGGACCACAAAGTGCTACCAGGTGTAACAGGCTAGCTGTTACTGGCTTACACTGTAAAATTGCAGTGAGGAAGCGTGCAATTAGTTAGGACCAAATGTAATTTGGTCCTCCTTAGCTAGTTTAAGACAAACTTTAGCTATACTATTTAATTTATTAAATAGTCTATCTAAAATATATATATTAATATATATACTTAAGGGTCACGTGTCTACAAGAAGGTGAGTTTAAGAGTGAATATATTTATGAATGGTTAAGAGCTTACTAGTATAATTAGACCTAGGCTAATCAAAGTAACATTTAGTATAGAACTGATCTAATGATATCTTTATCATTAGATTACTCGTTAGATTCGATAATTGTATCAGAATCTGTTCTCAAGGTGGATTATAACAACTTATAATCTAATATTCGCATTTCAGACATTAAGTCTGAAATTGAACTGTGATATTTCAACTTAAATATCACTTATGTAATGGCACCCGATTACAAACTGGATAATGGGATTCAGCAGGTCTTTCCAAGGTTCAGAACCCATCATAATCTCCAAGGCAGGATATGTAATCGGGTTTGGGCTCTAATCGGTCTTGCGAGGCGCTGGCGACCTGGCAAGGAAGATCCAGTGACCAGGTCGAGACCACAATCGGGTGACTAATTTTTTCTTCTGCTACAAAACTTCAGAGGTTAGCCCCCACAGCCGTTCTGGGCTGTAAGGCTTATAGTTTTCATCTCTGTCACGTTCATGTCTCTTTTCACGGTGTACCAAACGTCCATGAATGGACCAGTGGAATTAAGACCGGCGTCTGACTGGGGCATAGTCGGAATGGGAACGGAAGCTGATGGCTGAGACGAAGTCGACCCGGAGATAGAAGCCGAGTCAGAACTTGGCCGAAGCTGAACTTGACTAGTGGATTGTGAAGGAGCCATTGGATAACCGACTGTTCTCTCGGGAGCATGTCGTTTCTCCTCCAAGTCGACCTTGCGTTCGTCGTCAGAGAGCTGTAGATCAACTACCTGACCACCAGTCAAAACGTGGTCTAATGACCCCGGCTTCGAAGTTTACGTGGTCAGAGTGATCAGGGTCTGCTACTCCACGTCAGCGGAGCCATCAGAATCATGATTGGAGAAAAATCTACTGTCCGTTAAACGATGACGCTTGATGGATATCTAGAGACCAATAGGACCGCCACTCCGCTTGCTAGTGGTAGGGGCGGACACCACAAGCCCTGACTTGGAGCAGTCGGAAAAACGACCTGAGAGAAGAAAGACAAAACTTGTTGGTTGGACGGAGCCTAATTGGGTACGGCAGCAATCAACAACCGGGAACCCGTGAAGAGCTGGACGGAGATCGACTCGAATCCGAGTCCTGATCGAAGCGCCACCTGCTTGAGAAGTGAGGAACCCGACCAATCCTTTAAAAGACAGGCTAAACTCTGCTGCAGCAATATTGAGTCGGCGTTGATACCTTCTTTTTTTTCGACATGGTACAGCCGGATTTGCATCGTGAAAAGTTGGAGGACTTCTGTATTGGCACTTTCCAATACAAAAGTCAATCATTTCGACGAGGACGATGGGCGTAAACGAAAAGGCGCCAAAGGCAGTATCATTTTTCAAAAAGGCAACCCTCTTTCGCCTTTTCGACTCGATTTGAGCACTTGTACCAAACGCCGTGTGCCACAGCGAGCGCCGATGCGTAGTGGATGCCGTGGATAGCCAAGTGACATCGATGCAATTTCATTGCACCATCAATTTAGCTGCAGTGATAGACGCGAGGGGCTTGTACTTTGCTTCATGCCACGCTTCCAATCATGATGAAAGATTTGATCAGGATATGATTTAAACCAGCATGCAAAAAAATGAGCATTTTCTCCATAGGGTTGTGCCTTCGTTTAGCCTTGCTCCAACTTTCACGAAGACATCCACCATTAATGATTTCACTGCCAGTCAATGGGGACCATGTACATACTAAGTTGAAGGCGGAAAATCGAGCAATCAGGTCTAGATTAGTCTCTAACTTTATCGAGAATTTATTGACATCTTAGTTTCATATCCAATATTTTATTTCTTAAACTCGTTGCTGAACGTCTTTAGGGGCCAGCGGATTGCAGTTAGGGGAAACGCTTGTCGCTGTTGAGTTGCCCTGCACGACGACCATGACCTCCATAAACGCCTGACAAAATAACCCCTCAATTCCCAAAAACATAAAGTGTGAATACATCACATTGACAAAATGTGGTCAATCTCGTCCATCGAAACACCAAACTGATCAAGCTTCTTCGTGCTGAAGCCTTTTCAAAAAGCATTATAATCAGCTGTGACTCAAGCTCGCTTTCCAGTTTTACAAGCTCGAGTTGAAGCACTTTATGTCGCTGCTTCTCCTTCTCCTCAATGCATCTTAAATGCGCTTTACGCTCAATCACTGCAGGCTCCTCGTTCATCGCTTTTTGCTCGTGCGTTCGAGTCCGTTTAACAACACTTGATTCTTCTCTGACGTTTTGTTTACCAGGGATCACCTTCACCTGTGGCTTTACCTTCTTGTCACCCTACGCTTTTATCGGAGTTTCCTTTCCATCATTTGTCGTAGAAGGTAAAACGATTACCTTTGCTTTACTCGTCTTTCACCGGTACCGAAACATTCATAACCGCTTCTGGTGTAGTTCGCTTTGTTGCCGTATCCACATCTCTAGACACACTCTAGTCTTTGTATTTCTTTTTGTTATTTATTGGATCAGCAGCCGTCATACTATTGTCCTTTTCAGTAGCATTCCCAGTTTTCTAAGAATGCCCATCGTCCCGCTTGGGTAGCTCGGCTGGAATCCACGATGTCTCTTCTTACTGATAATAACCGTCGAATATTTGAGTCGCTTTTTAGAAACTGTCTTCGGCTTCTGCAACTCGCAACCATTAAATTTTTCACTTGGGCATCATCACCCCTCGACGGGAAGAGTCGGTTTCTAGTAGTAAATCTCTTTTGCACTTCCGTCTCTCTGCATTTTTCTTGCTATACGGGACCGCCCTGAATGCCAAATCCAGTCTCTTAAAATGAACACACATACTGTCCACATGGGTCTTTCAACGCATAATAACATCGTGCATACCTGTCTCCGTCACCTTTTGTTAGCTGCATTGCTTTTCTTTTTCTATCACGTCTAATTTGTGGCGCACAAACGAAGTTTCCGATGTGCCGGTTCTTCGTCTTGCACCATCTCCACGTTTTCGCGAATGGTTATACTCTGTATATTCGTACATCAGCAATTTACATTATCGGGGGTTGTATTCAATCACACGAGAATGTCCATATCGGTAGGGCCTTCTAGACGCGCGCTGTCTGAATCCTCGTTCTGATACGACTTGCGGACTCTTTTGGCCTCACAGACATGCAAGTTCTTCATCTTCGACGCTTTAAAAGTCGCATATTCCAATACATGAGGCGGGAGTGTGTAGCAAACAATCGGTCGTTATGGAGCGCTACGGTTCTTTGGAGTATATTCAACAAGCAACCTTAATATCATAGAACAGTCTTTGATACAAATGAAAATATGGGATAGAACCAAACTTTGATCCCTGCTCATCTACTACCCCCGCACTACTTCATGCCACATCTCAACCTCACACATACTAATGAGAGTGAATGCAGGACGAGTGCTCACCTAAACGTGGTCAGGTGTCAGACAATGCTGGATTGGCGAGTGGTTAGCTCACTATTTCATACAACGATTTAAGCCAAGCGTTGAAAGACTGTGTTGGTATTGCACCACTGAATGCATGTTGGACATGCGAATGACGTCACATGACTACGGTGAGGTCATACGTCAACTGATATCACAGACGGATGTCAATACCAACAATTCCGCTCTCGACATTTTCGCGAATAAAATGGGGGCGAATGTCTACATGTTTAATCTTACATTGTAGCCTACATTCTTTGCTAATGCAATTGCGCCTTGATTATCCTCCCAAATTTGTGTACCTTCTACTTGGTTAATTCCCATGTCAGTTAACATTGCTCGCGTCCAGAGTACCTCTAAACGCACATAATCAACGCCCTATGTTCGGCTTCCGATGAACTGAGTGCCACCGTCCATTGAAACTTTGACTTAAGCGCCATGCAATCATCACCATGACGCCTGATACAGAGTGCCTGTTATCTATATTTGTGCCCCTATCTGCATCTGAATATGCTTCCAGTTTGACTTCGCCTCGCCCTCGCTTGTAAATGATTCCATAATCTCTTGTGGCCTTCAAAGATCTGAGCACCCTGATTGAATCTTCCTAATGTCTCTGCTCCGAGTTTTCTAGAAATCTTGACAGTTGCGTTAGCACAAATGCAACATCCGGTCTTGTACATGTTGTAATGACACTTCCAAAATAGCGGCCAACTGCTCAAGCGTCGATCTGATTGGCTGGTACTTCTGGAAGGGTACCACTGGCTTACAACAACTGTCACCACGCACATGCACGCGCTCGGGAAGAGCACAATCATGCAAGGACGAGGGCGAGACGAGTGCGGTCCTGCGACGAAGGCGGCGACTGACTCGCCGCCGGCATCGGCGCCTGCGTCACCGAATGGTGACGAGGACGCGCGAACCGAGCGAAACAAGTCAAGCGCGACGGCGACTGACTCGCCGCCAAAACACGGCACCAGCCGGAGCATGGGCGCCAGCCAGCGTGGCGAAGCTGAAGGAGCGCATCGCGCGGCAAGCAACGGCGAGAGCTGGGCCAGCTACAGCTACGGATGCAGCGTCGTGGGCCCCGCACTGCTCGGAGGCCCACGAGAGCGAGCACCGTCTATTGTACGAATGCGCCCGGAACAAGTACCGCTACCGCATGGACGGTTCTCAACGAGGGATGACGCTCGTTGAAGAACGTACGCTCACGGCGTGGCTTGGGGGGAAGATCTTCCTCTCGGAGCCGCCGAAGTTTCTCACAGAGACACATGTCGGTGCTGAGAGAGATGAGCTCATCTCGTACCTCCGCAAGAGGCTCTGCCCGCGGTTGTATGCGTGTCTTCCTGTCGGGCTCACGCTACCGGCTGCAGGCGCCAAGCTGCACCTCTGCCGGACACTCCTGGCGGCCGCGAAGTCCGACGAGGACATCGCGCGCGTCCAGGGAATCTTCTCTACGGCGCACCGAGTTGAATGCTCGTCGCTTTCCCAAGTCGTTGAGTTCGTATTCGTCCAGCCAACAGCCCAAGCAGCGTGGAAGGACGCGGTTTTTCGGATCAGAAAAGGGACGCTCGTACTTCGCGAGACAGAGGCGCTGTACACTGGAGTCCAGCTGACTGGGTACGACACGCTCTCGCATGCTCTGCTCTACAGCGTCCATGTGCTCGGCATGAGCAACTCCGAGCCAGCGCTGGTACGCAGGATGATGACTGCTGTCACAACAACGCCGATCGTCTCAATCGAGCAATCGAACCGGGAGCCGAGGATAAGTTCGGACTGCACAAGTGGGCAGTCACTTTCTCCTCCACCGAGTGCTCCGCGGAGCTGCTGCGGACGCGCATACTGCGCGTCACCAGTGCTGGCACAGTGATGGAAGTGGGGGTACACCACCCGCGAAGCAGCCACCGGGTCCCGTGCAGAGCGTGTTTGAGCTTTAAACATTTCCGCAAGGACTGCAAGACCACGGACCCGGTGACATCTGCGGCGTCTTTTACCCGTGACGTGACGGTCGAGCAGATTGCGACGCCAGACCTACTGGTGGCCGAGACTGTCGATGCCAAGCGCATGAAATCGCTTCGCGAGAGGCTCGCACCGGAGGTGAACCAACGATTGCTCGATGAAAAGGCGATGAAAGCGCACAAGGCGGCACAGCGCAAGACCAAGGTGATTGACCGAGCTGCCGGCGAGGCAGCACGGCTCCACAATGTCGAGGTGCGGCAGGAGCTTGCTGTTGCCGAGCGCGAACGACAGCAAGTTGCGAAGACCAAGGCCCAGGTGAAGGCGGCAGCGAACCAACAGATCCGTTCACTTCGCTATGGGCAACAGCGAACCTCACAGAGGAAGCCAAACAACCCCGCACCATCGACGCCTGCCAGAAGTGCCCAGGGGATTGCGGCTGACGACGGCTCGGCGACAGCGGAGAACGCTGGCGGCAGTGTGTCGAACAGCGCGAGCGACAGCACGCTAAATGGTGCGGGTGACAGCACGCCGAACGATGAAGGTGCCACCACGCCGAACAG
>MIQA02000325.1:0-15516 GCA_001887855.2 Sclerospora graminicola | reverse complement strand
GACGATCGATCCGCCGGGATGAAGACGCCCGTGAAATTAAGCGGCGGGGCGATCGCTGCCCCAGTGGCCGCCGGAGGAATGTTAGGATCAGCTTGAGCCGGTTGTTCCTCCTCGAGATCATCGTCATCGTCGCCATCTGACTCCAGCAAAGTAACGGCCTGGGCCAACGAATTTACGCCTGAATAACTTGGTGCTTGCGTACGGCGATCAGTGCTGCGCGATCGGGCCAGAACAGACAACGTCCTCTCGTCCAGATCAGTCGATTCGTCATCCGAGTCGATCACAAGACGTGATCGCTTGGCGGGAATCATCTTTTTCTTCGACGAGCTGGTCTGCTTACGCTTCCCAGAACTCGAGGCCGAAGGCGCTGATCTTGGAGTCGCCGGTGAGCGAGATTGAAATGACGCAGAGGCTTTTGAAGTGCTGATCACGGGCTGATCAGCACTACGGACAGGCAAAGAAGCGACCGAGGACGCGGGCGAGGGCGGGGCAGACCCTGGAGACTGTGGCGGTGTTCCAGATGAAGTAAACGAGCTGATCAGCCCAGGAAGCCGTTGCAAGGCCGTCCGAACTGACCCCGAACCGGTGTCCGGTTTGGTCCACCTATCCATAGTCTGCACCGCGAGGTTTTTCAGGTCGGCGTTATGCTGAAGCCAGGCGCGATCATCGAGATCTAGGGTTTCAAGTTTAACCCGAGCAAGATTAAGCTCGCGCCGGCAATCTTCAGCCACTTTCCGACTCTCGCACAACCTCTTCTGTATGTCGGTGCGGCCGATGCGAGAATCAGAAAGTTGTTCTGGACCTGCTCATCCGAATAGCGAGCCTCGACCTCCCGGCGCTCTACATCCTCGGCAGTGCAGATCTTGTCGCGAAGCAGCTGATCACGGTCGAGACGGTGATCATCGATGCGTTGTAGATGATCTACCATCTCGACCATCGAATCCTTCATCGCCTCAATACGTTCATCTGGAAATAAACATGGAGAGTCAAATACGGACTACAGAAGAAGTGAATGAGATAAACGTACCCTGATCGCGGATGGTAATAGTCAGCGAGTCGATCAGCGACTGTAAAGAGGCGACGGTGTCCGAAGGCTTGGAAAGTCGCAGAGCAGCGAGGTCAGCCGACAACTGATCACGCTCCATCGTCAAACCCTGAACACGATCAGTCATGTCTCGCAGGTCTTGGCCAGTCTTGGCCAAGCCGGTCATGATCTAGCCGGAGAGTCGATAGCTGGGCAGCCAGATCAGCGGAATCATGTGCCGAGGAATCAGCCGCGATCCGACGGTCGGATAACTCAGCGGTAAGTGCCCGGTTGGTATCGTACAGAGAAACCAACTCGGGAATTGCACTTCGGAGTTCCGACCGTAGCCGACAAGCCTCCACGGGCCCCAACGTGAATGGACCCGATCCATCTATCAGGCGAGCGAGCTGCTCCAAGGAACGGAGAGGGCGATCTGATGGAGGTCGAGCAGGAAGATTCCAAGACGGTCGATACGAAGCGAGAGTAGTTGTCGGACGGATGAGGCTGGTCGTGATCGGCGTAGAAGTCGTGATCGGGGCGATCGCAGGAGTAGCCGAGCTGGAATCGGAAGACGAAGAAGCGATCGGGCGGGCAGCCGAAGAAGACGAAGAAGCAAGAGGAGATTGGCTTGCGTCGGCCATGGTGATCGCCAGAGAGGAAGTTTAAAAGTGAGTGAGTCGAACTTCAGTCGTTGTGCGGCTGCAGTTAGTCTCAGGGGCGGCTGTGGTAAAGCGATCGGAAAATATTGAGACTGAAGTGGACCACACATGGCCGTTGATTGGTGACGATAGAACACCCATCAACATTTGACGGTTGATGGGTGGGAAAAGGTTGATCACGGTTAAGAGGAAAAGGTGACGGACAACGGATATTCACGACGTGGAGAAATCCGCCAAGTATTGTCGTTAAGCCCGGTCCCAGACACCGACAGAATGATGGAGATCACGATCACGATCGTTACTGCAGTTACTAAGTGGAGTTCCCGTGGATGTAATAAGAAAAGAGTGACTGTTGACACGACGTATCAAGGGCAGGTGACCAGCCGATCTCTGAATGGTATAGTGGTTGAAGTTGATCATGACACGAAGTTACGGCCTGATCAGCCTATCATGCCCGAGCAATGAAGATTAGATGAGGAATGAAGTCGGGCATGTGGAGTGACAGGTTGTGTGAGTGATGAGAACCCTTCGTTGGTCCGAAGATGACGTGGCCAGGCCTGATCAGGCCTGATCAGCTGAGATCGGTGTTATATGGTTGTCCTGACGGGGTATAAAGATCGGAAGTGTGGCTTAGAAGATGAATTGAGTCGTGATGATGACGACCCAGAGCGTTCCCGAGGTGATCAAGGGCTGATCAGCCTGATCACCACCTGATCACTCGGTTGATCACTATGGCGATCGTTATCAGGGCTGATCAGCGTCTGATCAGCGTTCAGATGCAAGGGCAAGTAAGTTCTCGGTTTGGTCGGACTGTATATGAAGTGGACAAGTGCTGAAGAGCAGGTCTCAAGTGGTTTCAAGGTCGTTTGTTGAAGATCAGGATGGGTTGAAGATCTTTTGAAGAGTCGGGTCGTGATCAGGGCAGAAGCGGTTCAGATCAGCTTGAAGGTGCAGCCAGGATGGGCAAGAGGTGTTACGCAACCGTGCGACGAAGTAAATAGGTTCGAAGTAAAGGTCAGGCATGAGTTGATGTATGGTACACAGGTATAGGACATTGCATATATAATAACAGGTTTAGATTTTTCCCCTAAAGCAAAGAGTCGCTCCGCCACGTGTGCGGTCATTGGGAGCACAGGGTTGATTAGTCCCCTCTTGCTCATCTATTTCCCGGTTAAGACGCGCTTAGACGCATTTTTGGCTTACCGGAAGACCCCCGACGGGTTTGTTTTAGGTGATCTAACCTCACCCGCAACGCGCACGTGTTTGGAACACGTTAAGAATATTGGTAAAGGTTTTTGTGGAGATAACGTTTGTGGATTACTGTGGAAGATCGTGGATTGATCGCATTTTCTTGGTTTCGTTATATCTCTCTCTCATTGGCTGGCCTGATTAGACGAACTTTCCTGATCAGTGCCTAGATACTGAATAAGTGTCGACCCCAACCCGTTCTCCGGTGAAGATTTCCACCCGAGGACACCCCCGTCTCGAGAAGGTCATCCCCTCCGACCTGATCAAGATCATCGTTTTCGTCACCGAGTCCACCTAAGTGAGTGTAACCCCCCCCGATCAACGGGTACACAAGGTGAGATGAAGTTAAACATAGATCCTGACGAGCATGAAGACCGGCCAGATGACCGGGAGGATCAGATCAGTCACCACAGTGGTGATTCATCTGATTCCGATGCTGATCAGGATCAACGGAGTACCCCCTCCGATAGTTGGTCGTCCGGGCCAGTGGGTATCCGGATTCCGCCCAAGACTTCGGTCATGGATTTGGGAATCGGCTCCACTAATCCATGCTGGGGTCAAAACCTTACTTTGTACGGAACAGGCGCCTCCCGTACAACATGGTGAATCAGAAGCAGCGTAAGCCGCTTCTGCGCGTTGTTTCTTGGCAGGTGGAGCACCACCTGCCACTTCGAAGTCGTCATCGTCACGACCAGGCGGGTGACGAGGACCAGGAGGAGCTTTACGCTCCTCATACCACCGTATGATGGAATTGTCGCTGTCGTAAACGACGGCGTCAGACTCCACTTCGCCATCACTCAACGGCGAAGAAATTCTAGCGGACTTACGCTCGCTAGAATCGTTGTCGAGGACGGTGACGTCCTCGCCCTTTTCTTCGGAGTCAGATGACTCCCCGAAGATATCGTTGGGCTTCTTCTTAGCCACCCGCCCTACGGCAGGTGAAGGTGCGGAAGATGTTGCATTACCGACATCTTCCCGCCCTCTTTTAGACACTGCTTCTGCAGCGTCTACTACGAGAGACAATGGGTCTCTCGGCTTACTCTTCGACGCTACATTAGTAGCGTCGGCATGCGATGTTGGCACCTCTGCACGTGATGCAGAGGAGGAAGCTGCTTTAGCAGTATCGGTAGCGCCCTTAAGAGCGCCGCCGCGTTTCCCGACCATTAGTTCTTATGGTCGTTAATGGGTAATAACAAAGTATCGTTATGACCAACAAGTGCCATCATTTGATTGGCCAATATTCCAATTATATTATTAGCCAACCACCTTATGTGGGGGGTGATGTAATGGGGTGCCATTACATAAGTGATATTTAAGTTGAAATATCACAGTTCAATTTCAGACTTACTGTCTGAAATGCGAATATTGGATTATCAGTTATCCTGAGAAACAGATTCTGATATAATTATTGAATCTAACAAGTAATCTAATGATAAAGAAATCATTCAGACCAGCTTTATATTACATGTTTGTATGATTAGTTTAGAACTAATTATAGTTATTAACTCTAAACCACTCATAATATATTCACTCTTAAACTTACCTTCTTCTAGACACGTGGCCATAGGTTTATATATATCCAATATATATATAGACTTAAGTGATTAATTAAAAAATAATTAGTCTACTCTAAAGTATATCTTAGGAAACTAAGGAGGACCAAATTTACATTTGGTCCTACTCAATTGCACGCTTCCTCAATGCGATTCTTACAGTGTAAGCCGTGTAACAGTTAGCCTGTTACGGAGGATCAGTGATCGCTCGGCATGTTTAGCTAGTGATTTTTTTCGCGGGTCTCTCCATATCAGACACGGAGACCCGAAAACCACAATGTCACTCACAGTAGTCGGTTTTCCTGTCAGCATTTGAATGGGAGGTGCCCCCCCGGGTTCGGCCGAGTGGGACTGCGGTTGAGTATATAAGTCGCATACTTAGCCGCTTCTGTCCAAAACATCAGGGGCACTCCTGATCCAAAAATCATGCACCGAACCATATTAAATATGGTTCGGCTCATGCGTTCTGCCTTGCCATTTGATGCCGGGGTACCCGCTTCAGTGATTTGTCGGCGTACCCCCGTCCGCTTACAAAATAGATCCACCGTTCGGAACTCTCCACCACCGTCGGTGCGTAAGACGTGGATCCGACAGTCAAACTCTTTCTGGAACCAACAGAGAAAAAGCTCAAACATCTTCATCCGATACCACGTTCATTACCATGTTTGAGAAACTTTGTGACAAATTTGCCTCTTTGTAGGCGTACAGCCTCGCTACAAACACTGATCCACACACTTGAATAGGGAACAGAACTTTGTTTTTAAAAACCAATTCCATTAATCTTCCGTTATCTCTTAGTATGCATCCTTTCTTTCGTAAACAGCCAAGAGAAATGAGGTTCTTGGCCAACTTCGGAGCGAAAAATACCTCTGAAAGCATAATCGTAGTGTTAGTATGCGCGTTTGCCTTTCCTTGCAAAGTGTCCTTGCCCACTTTTGTCACCTGCAGTCTTCCACTGTCAGGGAGCGTCAGCGCATCTGCATCAGTACAATTGTTTGCGTCTTCCAGCAGTCTTTCGTCTGAGATTAAGTGCCTGCTGGCACCGCTGTCGACATCCACAGGTTTTTGTCAGTGTCCAGTGTGCTGCCGAAATTTCCACTGGCACTACGGTTCTCTTCGCCTGTAGCGAGAGCAAAGCGTTGCTCAGAAATTCGATTTCCGTCACGTCCTTTACGGTCGTTTCCCTAAAATTTCGTCGATGTCCCTGTTTCGGGCAGGTCTTCCGTATATGTCCTTCGTTCCCATAAGTGTAACAAACTCTATTGTAACCATTTTCGTTCACTGCATTGACGACAATTCTTCCAGGTTTCTTGAACTTTTGCGTGTCATCGTCAGCTTCCTGCGCCCACACCACAAGTTTCTGTGCATGTTGTATGTAATCCTGCCTGTGTGGGTTGTACCTCACCAGCAGAGCAAGCTTAAGCCTTGGGGCAGCATATTTAACAATATTTTCCACAAGTAACCGTTCACTTGACTCGCTTTCTTTTGACAGAGTCACGAGATACAGAAAATGTTCTGTCCACGACCTTTTTGGGTCTTTCTCGGCCGCAAAGAGAGCGGCAGCTTGGTGGTGCGTAATGTAGACTTTAAACGCCGTCAACAACTGCTCCAAAATAAAGTAAATGGTTGGATTAATCTGCCACCAGGTGCCAATGTTGGCCTGAAAGTAGCTCAACGCCACCCCCTTCAAATGTTCGCCAAGCTTGTTAACTTTTAACCGTTCATTTCAAGCGAAACCGGACGAAAGCTCCGCAATTTCCACGGCTTCAATGAACAGGTAGGCCGACTGCCTGAATCCTGAGCCGAGTCTGGCGTAAATTTCCACGCCCGAGAAATTTGTAATTGTCAATTTAGGTATCTTTGTGCCCCCCACCATCCCGGTTGGATGTCGAAACACATTTACTTGGGGGGCCATACCTGCTGCCATGCCCTGTGGGCCCATTCCTGGCGGCTGCACTGGTGCACCTTCTCCTGCACCACCACGCATAGCCTCGCGTGCAGCAGCATCTTCGGCGCTCAGATCGTTGAGCGTCATCTTCATTCCAAAAGGGCCATGGGTTTTCAACGTGTCTCGAAAAACGCTGGCGTACTCCGAGCTTTAATTGACCCCGGAGACGTGCTCGGAGCCGATCCAGTTGATCTGGCCTCCTCGACGGCCTCAAGCCGTCTATCCATTCGCTTTAGGTATTCTAATACCAATTCCATCTATTGACTGGGCTTTTCAGCCTTTTCTACCACATGTGACTTACCCAAAACGAACTTAACGATCCTGTCACATGTTTTGGAAGATATTGCCTTCAGCCAACCTTCACAAAAAATGATTTCTCCGTTATCTCCATAGTCACTCTTGATCGGGTTATTTTGCCTGATCACCCAAACTGGTTGCCCCTCCTGATCAACTGGTCCGAATACTGATCCGACCAAAACATATTCGATCGGCTACCCTCAAAGTCATAATAGTGCCTAATTAGCCAATTCTAGACCTTTATTGATCACAATATTATCCGGTTGGCACCTATAATCATTCCGATCGGTGAATTGGGTCGGTTGGCAATGCCAATCGACCGGTTGGATCAGTCCATAAAACTCGAAACACCAAGATTTTAACTACTAGCATGCGATGGGCGAAAAAAAAGATCACCGAAACTGATCGTATGTTGCGACCTGTGACCTATCATATGAAGAAAACCCGATCGGGTATCTTGCAACTTCGAAGTCGATCGGTCCACTTTGGTCGGATAGTTAATTCCACTCCAATCACTTTGGCACCAATTTATCTGGTCAACTATTAGTCCATATTTGATCTGTCATAGACCGTTGCTGATCGTTACTCCGATCACCTCGTCCCTGCTAGGCAACTGCCATTTCATCATTCCAGGAATTGTGGTGGAGTGATCCAGAAATAATTGGTCCACATATGGATGCTGATTGGTGGTTGTCGAAACACCCATCAAGACAGAACCGTTGATGGGTGGGACAGGCTGGTTCAACTTAGGATTGCGTGATAACGGGCTATCGTGAAAATGTGGAGAAAAGCATGGTGTTGCCGATGTCGCACCCCGACCGAGATAACAATGGATCTGTAACAGGGCTGCTGTCACGCGGCTTACACTGTAAGTTGCAATGAGGAAGCGTGCAAATTGTGTTGGGCCAAATGTAATTTGGTCCTCCTTAGTTTACTTTAAATAAACTCAGATAGGAAAATAATTAATGTATTAATTAACTATCGATTAAGTATATATATATTATAATATATACACTTAAGAGACGTGAGTGCTAGAAGGTAAGTTTAAGAGTGAATATATTTATGAGTGGTTAAGAGCTAACTAGTATAATTAGACCTAGACTAATCATAGTAACATGTAGTATAAAACTGATCTAATGATATTTTTATCATTAGATGACTTGTCAGATTCGATAATATATCAGAATCTGTTCTCAAAGGTGGATTATGACAACTTATAATCCAATATTCACATTTCAGGTATTACGACTGAAATTGAACTGTGATATTTCTATTCAAATATCACTTATGTAATGGTACCCCATTACATCACCCCCCACTCAAGCTGTTGGCCAATAATATATCGTAATATTGGCCAATCGAGTGGTGGCACTTGTTGGTCATAACGATATTCAGTTATAACTCATCTTGACTAAAAGTAATCTAATGGTCAGCAAACGCAGCGGCGCTCTTACGGGCACTGCCGACACTTCGAAAACAGACATCACCTCTGCATCGCATGCGGAGGTGTCGTCGAATGCCGACGCTTCGAACGTAGCGTCGAGGCGCAAGGCAAATTCAAAAGACCGCTTGTCTCTCGTGGCAGACGCTGTGGAAGCAGTGTCTAAGCGAGGGCGGGGAGACGTCGCGAATGCAGCGTCTTCCGCGTCTCCACCTGCCGCAAGGCGGGTGTCAAAGAAGAAGTTTAACGACCTCTTCGGAGAGTCATCCGACTCCGAGCATGAGGGCGAGGACGATAATGTCCCTGTCAGCTACTCTAGTGGGGTTAAGACCACCAGGATCGCTTCGCCGTTAAGTGATGGCGAAGTGGCTTCTGACGCCGTCGATTACGACAGCGATAATTCGATGAGGCGGTGGCATGAGGAACGTAGGGCTCCTCCTGGACCTCGTCATTCGCCAGGTCGTAGCGAAGACGACTTTGAGATGGTAGGTGGTGCCCCACCCGCCAAGAAACATCGTGCGGAAGCGGCTTACACTGCTTCCGATTCACTGTGTCGTGTGGAACGTTATGTTCCGTACGAAGTGGGGTTTTGGACCCCCGCATGGACTCTTGCCTATGATAGTGGCGGGCATGTCAAACGTGATTGTCAATACCCACTGTTTGACATTAATGCCCGTGACGATTGCGAGGACCTTCGCAACCGTCATTTCGATCGTAGTACTGATGATAGACGTCGGTACTTCATCGACCTTTTCTACCAAGCTCGTCACTACACGAACCGGAAAGGGTCGAAAAATAATAAGGACGACAAAGACGCCCTTACTCAGAGTTGGAATGCCTTTGTTGAGAATTACAACAAAGATCCCGATAGGTACGTGAAGAAGGTTCACGCAAACCGCGAGCGCTTCTTAAAGTACTCGGTTTCAGGTAAAATGGAGTATATCCATTTCACTTGTATTAAAGAGGGTTTCTCTTGTGGGGTTCCTTCGAGCATGAAATGCCCGTGTTGTCCCCCTGGAGCTCCTCGTCTGACCGAAAAGGAGCTTAGAGGGTACCGAGGTTTCTCAGTGCCCGCTGAGGTTAAGTGCCTTGTCGACGCTCTTAAGGCATCGGAAGCTGCTTCGCAGGCATCAGCACCTAGTGTGGGCGTGCCGCCCTCATCAACACTTAGTGTTGACGCTTCTTTTGAGTTCGAGGAGAAGTATCCTTCTCGAACTCACGCAGGAGGTCAGGGGCATCCGCCCTCAACACCTCGATCGGTTCCCAAGAGTCAAACTCTTGGGAATATCCCAACCAACGCACCAAGTACTCGGTACGCTGTCCCTTCTTATAGGGAACCGAGCGCTTCGAAAGCAAGCGCTCGAGAATGTAGCGCTTGTTCCCCTGACTGTCAATCAGGGGCGGCGGGGGTTGATAATTCCCTCGGCGCTGTTGTTGCGGCGCATGGCCATCAGCTCCGCAACCTTGAGAAGCGCTGTGACGCTTTGAGTGAGGACATGTGCCACTCGATGAAAACGTATCGTTATCATCGGGACGAGATTCGTGAGATTCTCGATGCGCAAGTCGTGATGCAGAAGAAGAGTGATCTTCTAATGCTTGACGTTGATCGTCTAAAGTCGGAGGTGGAAACTCTCCAGGCTCTCCAGGCTTCTCACCAGCGGTTGGAGGCCGACTACAAGTCTCTCTTGGGAGACTTGAAGAAGCACGGCATTCGCCGTGGCGATGCGTCTCGTCCGTAGACGATCGGTATGGTTTGAGTCTCCCAACGTAAAACGTTGGGTGGAGGCGCATGGCCGCGGGAATGTCTAAGGTATAGGCATTCCCTTTAACACCTTGGACCTTAAAGGGGCCAATGAATTTAGGGAGCAACTTCCGTGTAGGGAAGTTGCTAATTGCATGTGTAGGCAGATTAGTTGTAGATAACATGACTAATTCACCCTTTTCAAAAGAATTTGTGTTCTTCCGTCCATTTTTATCTGCATTCTGCTTCTGCTTATCAAAAGCGGAAGCAAGCGCGTCTTTTACATAACGTATTACAGCTTGACGTTGTAATACGAATTCATCTACTGCTTTGTTGGCAGTGGATGGGTTGTTTTCAGTGTCAGCAGCCATTGCTGCCGACACATATTCCGCATAAGCGGTTTCGGTTTCCGAAACTGCTTGAGTTTCTTCTGTAGTAACAGTAGAAGGCTCATCAGGTTCTTCACAAGTTGCGGCTGCAGCTTGTGTATCGACTCGCTTTGAATTTGAGCGGGTCCCTCCCCCACTTAAATTTGGCGTACCGCCAAGTAAAGCCGGGGTTCGTGGATGCCGCAAGGCATTCACGTAAAACGGTGTGTGCTTGGTAGAAGCATGCACCGAGTTGTTTATAGCAAACTCAGTGAGTGGTAAATAATCACTCCACTGCTCGAAGGCATGCGCATAAGAACGCAGCATGTCGCCGAGAACGCGGTTAACGCGCTCAGTCTGCCCATCCGTTTCCGGATGGTCCGCGCTTGACATCTTCAACTGCGTGCCCAATAACGAGAACGTTTCTTGCCAGAAATGCCCTGTAAACCTTGGATCACGATCCGAGACTATGTTTTCCGGCATTCCGTGTAATTGGAATACCGTGTCAACGAATATCCGCGCCGTTTGCGCAGCGGTGACATTCGCTGACACTGCAGCAAGATGAACCATCTTGCTGAAGCGGTCTACAAAGACCACAATGCCTGTTTTCCGACTGTGATCAGCCGGAAGACCAAAGATAAAATCCATAGAAATGGACTTCCAACACTGTCGGAACCGGCAGAGATTGGAGGGGAGCCTGCGCGGACTGTGCGGGCTTGACGCGCTGGCATATCTCGCAAGCGCGGAGGTACTTACGTACCCATTTATATTGGCTACGCCAGTAGAAATCGCGTGCGAGAGAAGCATACGTCTTCTCTCGACCCTGATGCCCCGAAATCGGGGCATCACGGTACTCAAACAAAATTTGATGTTTGAGATCATCGTCGTTTGGAACGACAATGCGGTTAACATCATCTTGGTCGGTGCTGTAAAGCAACAGACCATCGTGCAATTGATAACGATGCACGCATGCGCGAAGGAACTCTGGAAGTTCCTTGCGCTTCCGATCTGATTGATCACTCAAGTAATCGATCCGTAGGCGAGTTTCCTCGTGCGTCTCGTACGCTTGACGTATTTGTCGCACAAGCGGCGACGACAGAGCAGTGCAACGTATTGCGTTTGCACTGGTTGCTTCGATTACGGACGGTTTCGTCTCGTAATCAGGGCGTCGTGATAGCGCATCCGCTACCACGTTCAACTTTCCCGGTTTGTATTCAACCGTGAAGTTGTATTCTGCAAAGAATGACAGCCGACGTGCCATTCTTTGAGAGATGGGCGGCGACTTCACGGCCGTGCGTAGCGACGCATGGTCCGTGTAAACCACGAAGGGTCTATCTCCTAAGAGATAGATCCTAAACTTCGCCAGTGCAAGTTCCTTGTCATGCACCGGATAGTTGCGTTCGGCTGGGCGCAGCTGACGCGATTGGTAATAAATCACGCGATCACGATCATCGTGATCACGCTGCATCAAGGCACAGCCGATGGCGAAATCGCTCGCGTCGCAAACGACGTGGAACGGTCGCTCGTTGTCGGCGATTGCCAAAACGGGAGCCTCAGTCAAGCTACGCTTGACTGCATCAAACGCATCTTGGCACTGGGTATCCCAGCGCCATTCGATATCTTTCTTCAATAATTGAGAAAGAGGTCGGATCAGACCGGCATAGTTGCACGAATATTTGTGCAAGTATGTCGCCAGTCCGAGGAACTTTCGAAGTTCCTTGACGTTAGTTGGCGGAGGCCATTCAACGATCACCCTGATCTTTTCTGGATCGGGGCGTACCCCATTCTTGCCTACAAAGCAGCCAAGAACGGGTATCTCAGGTGCACCAAAGGTGCACTTCTTTAAGTTCGCATAGAGCTTGTGCTTGCGCATAAGCTCTAACACCTGACGTAGATGTTCTTTATGAATATCTACATCAGTTTTGCCATGTTCAGCCTTGCTATGGATGAACACATCATCAAAGTAACTCGGCGCGAACTCTCGCACCGGGCGCAATAGATGTGTGACGCATCTGTTGAAGGTAGCAGGGGCATTTCGAAGCCCCTGTGGCATCACAAGCCACTCCCAAAGCATACCGCTTGGGGTGCTTACAGCCGTGAGAGGAATATCTTTCTCACGCATAAGGATTTGGTAGAAACCATCCCTTAAGTCGAGAGCACTGAAAACGGTGCTCCCGCTCATGCCATCGATGATGACGTCTTTTCTCGGTATCGGCGTTTGCGCCGGTACCGTTGCTGCGTTCAGCTTATTGAAAGCGTGAACGATTCTCCACCCACCAGTGGACTTCTTAACACAAAAGGTGGGGCTGGAGTGCGGAGAGGTAGACTCCCGCACATGTCCCGCCTTACGACGAGTTTCGAAGAACTCATCGATGGCTTTGACTTGATCGCGCGGCAATGGCCATTGCCGCGTGACACAGTACTTCGTGCCGGGGACGAGATCAATTTCGTGTCTCGTTCCCTTATCCTTGGGAAGCTCACAAGGTACTTCTTCTGGGAATACGTCAGCGTATTCCCAAAGTACTTCGTAATACGGGGAAGTCGCTTTAAGCGACTCCCAGCTCTGCGCTTCAAAGCGCTGGACTTTGGTTTGATCACTGGGAACGAGTTCGTTCTCAGTGTTATTTCCATGGGAAACGAGTTCGTTCCCGCTGGCTTCTAATTGTAAAGTGGATATTTGCTCGCGAATATCCACAACCTCATCAGATGCGACAATGACGCAGATCTGTTCGATCTGATCATTTCGCAAGTTCTTTACGAACTTCTCAGTTAAGGCTGGAAGAGCCATCATCTCTGAACTTAGGTTCGGAGGGTTGTCAAGTGTGAGAGACTGGGTAGCTAATCCGGTCTCTGTCTGCGTCAGGACGTTGATCGTCTCGACGGACACAGCTGTTATGTCAGACGTATTTGTCCGATCTGTGACACGGTGATCATCACTCGTGCACAAGGCCTTCTCTTCATGGTGACCACTGTCTACCATGTTGTTCATGCACTCTCGACTGTTCTTAGTCGTGAGTTCTTTATTTTCGACACGGAAGTCATTTGCTTCCGTGACGGTTTCATTCTTTCCACGGTGGGTGTTTCCCACCGCGTGCGCATTCTCTATACCACGACCGTCATCGGTTGTAGTAGTAACTTCAACACGGGAGTGCTTTGCGCCCGTGTTGCACACATTAGTGACACGCAACGACTCGTTCGTCGCGCGTTCGCGTCCCTCTGGACTCTGATCAGCGGGTGTACCATCCGCTGATCTAGTCGGATTAGGTCTGGTGGTGCCATCGCTATCCACCAGGCTATCTGACGCTGCGGTTGTATCATGAGATACAGCCGGATTACTCACAGGGTGATCAGATCCTGTGAGACCGCCGCAGTCGATCGACAGGTTAACCCAGTCGATCGTTGGTTGATGCTTGGACATCCAAGGGATGCCCAAGATGACATCGAACTTGTCGTCAAGATCGAGGACGATGTATTCATCCTCGAACGATAGTTCGTCTAACTCGAGGCGTGTTCGAATAACACGCTTCGGTATAGTCACAGTTGCACCTGTTGCTAACCGGACTGATAACATGCTTCTTGGAGATTCAATCTCCTCGAAGTTCAACGACGTTAGTACCTCAGTTCTAACGAAATTGTTTGACGCTCCTGTGTCAAACAGAGCACGCATGGGGACATCGTTTCCATGTGGCCTAACTTCAAGGGTGATGAGAGGTTTCTCTTCACCCTGCACACGTTGACAGGACATAGTCCCGTCTGGGGCTATTATCCTCACATGCCCGATGTCGGCATGTGAGATAACCCGTCCAGTAGGGCACCCCGCCCCTACTGGTTGTTCACGTTTTTTGCATCAACAGAGGGTTGCCCCTGTTGATGTCGCTTGCCAGCAGACTGTCCAGTCCGCTGACTGCGTGGTGCCGGACGCGGCGCCATACATTCATGGGCGTAATGGCCCATTTTCGCGCATCGATTGCAGCGAAGGAACTTCTTGTTTTTCGGTTGCCTCGGAGTCGAGGCGACCGCAACTGATAGATCCATAGGTTCTGGACCTCCTCCGCCCGCATTATGACGCGGATTCGGGTGTCTCGGGACGAAGTGTGAACTTCGTCTCGATTGGAAGTTTTGGTTATTATTATTAACATGCTGTATTGGCGGCATGTTAAAGTCGAAAGGCGCTTGCGCTTTCCGACTAACCCCAGCATGCGCTGCTGAGCGACGCATGCTGAACTCCTCCCGGATGCTTTGGTCTATAGCATCGCTCAGAGTCTTCGGGGGAACCCGGTAAAGACTCTGTTTGATGGGACCGTCATTCAGTCCCTTCATGAAGGCGGTGACCTGCATGGCAGGAGGCACCGGTTCATATACAATATTTGACAATAAATATTGTATTTTCTGAGCGTACGCATGTAGGCTCAACTTGCCCTGCCTGAGTTCCATGAACTCTTCACGGCAGCTAAGCTCCATTTCTGGGGCTTCAAAGTTGTGCTTTAGCTCAGCTTTTAATGACTGATATGTCAAAAACGCAGTTCCATCAGTGGATCTGCGGCTCATCGCCCATGCCCTGGCGCGACCGCCTAGGCATGTGGTGGCGAAATAAGCTTGTGAACGCGGGTCCACAATCTTCTGCGCAGTGATAGCATCCTCTACCTCTGCGAACCACCTACGAAGAGGTTCGCCCCCTTCGCCAGTAAAGGGCGGAATCCGTGCCTTTACTACTTCAACGCTCGCACTAGATGCGGGCGCTGTTGTTGTTGTCGCCGTTTGGGAGCGCAATATCGCATTGCGCACCTGGGGGTCGACATACATTTTCTTGAAACGGTTAACCGTTTCTAGGGCATCCTCCGAGGATTTGCCACGGAGGAGAGTGATGATTTCGGGCCCTATGGTCCTAATCATCTCGGTCACTGTGTTCAGAGCACTCGGTGACCAGTTATGAAAGTTTTCCATAACTAGGTCGTGCGCGAGCTGGCGCTCACGCTCACGTTCACTGGCTGTTGTCATGACAGCTAGTGGCTCTTAAACCTTCGTTCTGTTAGTTAACTAGCGGAACGTGTCAACAGTGGTCGTTAGACGGACCACAAAGTGCTACCAGGTGTAACAGGGCTGCTGTTACGCGGCTTACACTGTAAGTTGCAATGAGGAAGCGTGCATATTGTGTAGGACCAAATGTAATTTGGTCCTCCTTAGTTTACTTAGATAAACTTAGATAGAAAAGTAATAGTGTATTAATTAACTATCGA
>MIQA02000323.1:0-17587 GCA_001887855.2 Sclerospora graminicola | reverse complement strand
CTTCTTGACGTTCTTCGGTCTCATGCGCGCGATTCAAATTACGCGCTCATCAGTGGCAGATCAGTTTGGACCTGGGTGTACATGGAATTGTTCGCTTTGGCATATGGAACCGTGGAGCAGAAGAAGGAGCTGCTGGCGAAGCTATGTAGGGTCGACAAGGCGTTTCTTCAAGCATTCCTGAAGACCATGCCGAACAGTATTGCATGCATTATCTCGTAGAAACGAGAAAGCGTGTTGGTGATGCCACGGTATACAAGTTCGGGCGCACGGGCAATATGAAGGAACGCTTCGATAAATACCACCTCACGTACGGAGAAGGGACGCTACTGGACACGATCATTCTCGTCCCAGCCGATGCGCTTAGTGAAGCGGAAGCTTCTCTTAGCAATTCTATGACCGAGAATGTTCGTTTTCAGTACAGGAAAACAGAAGAGCCCAACACTACCGACAGCGCGGATCACAAAGCAGCGGAGGTCGTCACGCTCAATGACAAGGATCGCATAGCTGTGCGTACAATTATGCAAACGATCGCGGAGAAGTACAATGGCCGCTCGGTAATTCAAGCGAGCAAGCACGCGGAAGAAATGAAAGACTTGAAGCATACGTACGAGGCTCAAATCCAGGTCCAGGACTTGAAGCATGCCCACGAGATTGAAGTCAACAAGTTGAAGAGCTTATACGAGATTGAAGTCAACAAGTTGAAGAGCTCCACCGAGATTGAAGTCAACATGTTGAAGAGCTCGCACGAGCTTAGCATCAAAGATATGGAGCGGAAGATTGCTGTGTTCGAGACGCAAGAGGTAATGGCGACAAAGACAGAAAAAATGCAACTTGAGATCGCTCAGCTGAAAGCTGACAAGCTCATTAGCGAAAACAACATGCTGCGCGAACGCATTCGCCAGCTTGAAGAGACCAACAGTCGCTTGAGTAAGAGCCATTCGGGACCCGAGTATCAGCCATGAACGTATCTTCATATTAGCTAGCTTTTATCATCATTAACACTTCATATAATCGTCAGTATCGTTTTTTTCGCTTCACCTGATGGTTATTCTTACTCCCTCGTTTACCTATAGTCTTCTCTCCTGGGATTAGCACCTCCTCCATCGCTCTATAAAAGCCTCTGGTTAAAGGTTTGTCACTAGGTTAATATGGCTGTGACGTCTTACTCTTTGACAAGTCTGCTATATATCGCGTTCTCGGTCGCTCTCTCCTCTTTGCAGCCTCCAAAGCAAGTTTATCGCGTTATCTGTCTGATCGTTTTTGCTTGGTTTGCTCTGGCATAGTTACTGTAGGTATTGGTGTTGATGCTGATGCTGATGTTGGTGTTGATGCTGATGCTGATGCTGGTGTCGTTGTTGCTGGTGCTGGTACTGATGTTGCTGTCGTTGTTGCAGGTGTTGCTGTCGTTGTTGCTGGTGTTGGTGTCGTTGTTGGTGTCGTTGTTGCTGGTGCTGTTGCTGTTGCAGTCGATGGTACTGACGACACTGTCGCTGAAACTGGTGTTGATGTTGATGTTGGTGTCGTTGTTGATGTTGATGCTGAAACTTCTTCTAGCGATGAGAGGAGCTAAGAGTCGTTCTTGTTCAGCCGGTGATAAATCAAAGAAGTGCTTTCGATGTGACTGTGGTCGAGCACTTGAATTCACTTTTGTACTGATGCCCCAAATACGATCTTCTAGCGATACCAAGGTTGAAGGAAGAACGTCGTCGTGATTTCTATCTGTCACGCCTGGAATCTGTTGCTTGTTTGATATGCGCTTTATTCTTTCATTGTAGGCAGCAAGCAATCGTTCGTCGTATTTTGGCTCAGCTCGGTTATCGATTGGGACGACCTTCATCACTTGACGAACCAACTCTCGCGCGTCTCTGGGAAAACAATCCAACTGCTGTCCCATGAACCGCCAGTTCTCGAACTTCTTGCGTGCGACCTTGAAGTGCTTGAGCGTAGGGAAATATGCTGACATGACGGGCTCTTGGTAAATCTTGGAATGAACGATGCCGGAGGTAGGTGCATGAGTTTTCGACCGTCACCAACTGTAGTGATTCTTTTGTTATAGAACCTCGTCCCAACCCACAGCTTGTCATTCAACCGCAACTGTAAGAAAGCTCATCCAATCACAAATCAGTATTTTATATCGTCAGCATTACACTTCATCCCATTACGAATCTGTAAATAAATTTGTCACCGTACATCCATAGATTCATTTACGGTACTTTTCATCTTTCATTACGCTTCCCCACTCATCCAATCAAATGATTACACCTCTTTGACCCACTGTACCTCCATAGAATCAGCTACGGTACTGCTCCTCCACTTTACTGGTACAATATGCTTTTTTGGAGATTGAGTGTGGCAAGTTGTGGATACATTATGGTGGATTATACAAACCAAATCTCCATTTCCACTGATCGATGCGTCTTGCGACCACGGAGTGATACATTCGGTCTTGAAGGTAATACTGTTCTTTTCTAGATGGATGGTTTAAGATCATATCGAAGAGAGTAAATTGACAAGAAATATCGTACCGTTATCCAAAATACGCATCCCAATATTTGCTTTTTCGGAGATTTAGTGATTAAGTGAATTCATGGTTAAGCCACCATTGCAGAAAAAGAAAAAATTACGCTACATTCATCATGGAGCTCAGCCATCACGATGGACTTCGCCAGTAAGACGATCAATCTCTAGCTCACGTTCATAAGCAACGAGCACGAGAATGTTGATGCCCTGAGCAGATGTGTTCACACCACTGATCTGAATCGACTGAGATACGTCCTTCTCTGTGAAGCGACTGCAGTCAGCAACCATGATACGGTTCGCGTACGCCCACGTGTCCGAATCAATCATACCACAGTTCATTTCATCCGATAGATCACCATTGATAGCACTGAGCTTTAATAACTCGCTGTTGAAGCTTTCATAGTCATACTCGTGTGAAGTAGAGAAGACGTTCTTGTTTCCGATCTGGACGTTGTAATTACGAACGGAGCTGCCAGGCATACACGTCTACGGTGCTGAGTCAAAAGGTGATTGAAATTATCGAAAGACAAAGCAGTGCGTTGTCTGAGCAGTACCACTTCGATCAGAACGTATGCAAGCAGCATATCCAATCCCGGAGAAGTCAAACATGAGAAAGTTAACACCGAATGCAATGAAAATCGTGAAAATAAATATTGTGTTGATACCAAGAAAACGACGCTGTGCACCTTTACAAGTCGATGAGGATGAGCGCGTTGGCTCCGTCTTCGCTTGTCATACTCAACCCCAGAACCATGTGCACCCGTATTGATCGATAGACAAATTATTAGTCGAGAAGACGACAGCATGGCCGCAGAGAACGGAAGGGACTTTTTTTGAGGATTGAATCGGATCAGGTAGTGAACACGAAACACCGTCACGCTCCATAGATGAAGTCGCAAAAGCCAAAACGGATGTGTACGAAGCGTTGCTAATGCTTTTGTTTAGAGATCGGAGAAAGGTTGACGACAACCTAAAAGGATTTAAGTGGAATCTGAGTCTCATCTCTGAAAGTATGACTCTCTTGTCCAGTATCACGGTAGGCTCTTCACACCGTGTGCTTTGGCTTACGACATAATCTTACGATGTGCACTGGATTATTATACCGGACCACTTCGAAGCAGAAAGACGGTCGTTTAACTTTGTGCTGTCTGTGTCAGAATGCGTGGTCGAAGCTTTCGGGGAGGGGCCATCCATTGAACTACCGAAAGACAAAGCAGTGCGTTGTTTTATGAATATCCTGGATGATATGATTGCGAGCTGGAATGCATTGCTGTACAGCTTGTTACCGAGAAAAAAATCACGGCTGGGAACGAGACGCAAGTCAAAAATCGCGACAAGGTGAGAAGTTATTTAGTAATCATTGTACTGGCGTACGTTTGGTAGGCAACATAAAGCTGACATCTGATTGTCCAATATGAACCGGTGTTGGCGGTGGGAAAGCTCGTCCCACCCATGTACTAGTATATGCATTTTATAAAAGTGTGCAATAAACTTGTGATATCGACGGCGTGCGTAAATGGAATAGAGGCGAAGCGTTCTGCTACTGAAAAATGGCGGGATATTCTAGATGCGCTAAGCAAGATGAAGTATGCCCCAAAAAGCGCGAGCAGTACAAGGACGGCGAATAGCACGATTTCGACAGATTCTACTACCTCCCTAACTAAAAAAGAATATGTTCCATCCCGTCCATTACCGACCCCCTCAGTAAAAATATCAATCTAATGTTATGCGGCGACGACGAGGATGACGATGACTACGATGATCACTCAGATGGAGGTTTTGATAATGTTTGGTGATTGATAGCGCATAGGAGATAGCACTTTATTCCTTCCGGACTATCCAGTAACCTCGGACTACAATAGTGACAAATTAACACATCAAACTATTAACAATCAGATTGACACTTACTACGATCATACTTCGTTCGATGCTTTGGCTTGTAGTCATTTAGTTTCACCACTCAGATGAGCTCGCACAAAGTGATTCTTGAAGTGTTGAGTTTGCATAACTGCCAGCAATCCGGATAGGTACACACGACGCCTTCACTTGCCTTCGACATCTAAAATTTACGAATGTCATGAATGTGTCTACTTGCGGCATGCTCTTAGGGCAAAGTTTAAATCTGTTCTGGAACGGCTCGGTTGAAAAACGGGGGCATCTAATTTGTCAGATGGTGGTTACCATCTCGGTTGGCTCAACTGACCTCCAAGAGGTAACAGATCCTCGGTTATAAAATTATACAGACACTTTCAACCAAAATGAATGACACTGTTTCATTTCATTTCACATTTTTTTGAAAGGTGGGAGTGTCTTCTCTAACTTGGTTAGCCCTTCGGTTAATATTCTTTAACTGAGGTGACTCAAACAGAGGTGAACTTTTCCCTAACCAGTGTAAGTTAACCAGAAATTGAAATGGTTAGGGTTTTTAAAACTGTACTTAGTATACAGTTTGGTGTCCAGTGTACACGTATATCACAGCAGTATACTTTGCACATCGAGGGGGGAAAGAAGGGCCTTGACAGGGTATAAGCACGCTGTGAAGCTCGGGGCGATATTTTTTCGCTAAATGATGACCCTATACTACACGTTGTACACCATGGTACGCAGATAAAACGAAGCTATGTGTTTTCGTACCCCATGAAAGACGGCTGAAGGAGTCTCTTTCCTCTGGCGACGAAGGGATTACCGTTTTTGTTCCTGGGCAATCGCCAAAGTTGTGTTCATTGTGACTGATGGCCGACAAGGGACCACACCAGCAACTCCTGCAGACACTGCTGCAGCTTCGTGCGAGCCAGAAAGCGCACTCCGCATTGTTAATCCAACAGAAAGACCGCCTGCCTCCGGGTACTTAACTGTTCATAGCGTCGTTCCTTTTTAGGATAACATCATGGTTCACAGTTTCACTGGCATTTTATTCTGGACGTGGCGTCACGAAAAGATGACCACTCTCAATATCAAGCTACTTGTGCAAATAGCAATTCATTAACCTATCATCAGCTTCTAATCGAGTGGATTGAGCGACTCCCTCACGCCCGGCATTCACACGCCGGACATACAATACATTATCAATTGGTGATTAGAAAATCGCTTAAGTTTGGAAAATGGCGAGGCACCATTGTAACATAGTTATTGGCGGAATGGTTCATTTTCACCAGACGACAGAACTACTGGCACAACGCTGACCATGGATTATACACGTGACGTATATAGGGCTATGAGAAGCAATAATACTCTCAGCTCCTTGTCACATAAGGAACTCATGCTTGAGAGTGAAGGTGCAGCAATATTGAAAACAGATGCGTTAGCAATATGGAAGGCTCAGGCGAGCGTTATAGATGACGACACGTGTTTCAGTATCGCTACAGTAATTTGGATGCGAAAACATTAGTCGAGAGCCCGCAATACGAGAGCGCAGTCAATCCATCTCTGAGTGTGTGTTTCTGATTCGATTTTGGACGATGTCAACACAACTCTGACTACATTCTCACGAGTAAAGAGACGAACACCGAAGAAACCCGGACCATATGAAGCAACAAAGTTTTCGATCAAAAAGCAATGGTTTGCTCGTCAACTGTTCCTCTGATATCGAAACGGCATAAACAGACGCGCTCTTCGTACACTTCATATATCTACGATACGAGTGAATTTGATGATGATCCTGCCAGCAATGGCACCATTTTGAAAAGCTGCTGGAATTTCGAGTTTGAGTGGGGCAAAACTCCATGTCAACTTTAGTAAACGTAAGGCTAAGGTCACTCGAAGTCGAAGATATTAGCATTATCGGTCGGCACAGTATCTGGTGTTCTCGAGTCGGGCAATCGCTGCCCCATTTTCGCTTAAAGCTCCATTACGACGTGGAGACAAATTTGCAGGATATTCTGTCGATCACCGACGACAAAGTAAACAACGAGAACGAGTGGTCACTTTTCCAACTATTGGCACGAAGAAGACGAACAGATGGCGATCAAAAGTCTTGCCGGCACCAGATATGTTGTTGGAACTCGGCTTTAGTTCGTTGATTGATAACATAGTGGCAAAGAGGTTTTGAGGATATCGATTGACAACTCGGCTCGGTACATTTCAATTTTGACCAACTCTATGTGAACCCTTTGTTGGGGTTATTTGAGGACCCAGCGACACAACTTGCTCTGGCACCTGCTTCTTCTCATGGTGCTGTATCTGATATCTATGACTGCCTACCCAGTCCGTTAGAGCTCACACCCAGTCTTAAGCAAGAATACCCGATAGACGTAAACCTCCCCGAGTCAGTTCGAGCAGATTTGGAGCGAGCAAAGAAGACTCTATTCTAGCCAGCACCTCAGGCGAAAAACAGAAGCAGAGCAGAACAAAAGATTGGAAGGGATTAAGGATGCGTGTAAGTATATGATTATTGAGTCCGATGAGGAAGTGGTTTCTTCGAAACGCATACGTCCCCATCGGTACTAAATTAATCTATCTCTTTGTTCTATCAGAAATGAAATAACAGCTGAGTGATGAAGAATATACGTATCCGTCATTTCACAACAATAGTCCGGCCTGGTAATGCACCCTGGCAGAACCTCTTCGATGACTTCGTCGATGATGTCGTCTGTGCAAACAGATTTACAGCACTTGAACAGCAGTTCTCTATGATTCGCTTCTTGCTGTTCTAAGCAAACTTGTGTTAGTATCTTTCCTGAAAAGATTTTTTCATCAGCTTGTCTATCTTACATGACTGAAGCGACACTAAAAATGATTGCTGGCAACTTTTTGGAAGTTATTCCTTAGATCAATTGGGTTTCCGTCGTGGGTGAAAGGAATCAGTACGTCCTCCTCAACTTCATTGACGCGTCGATTGACATACTTTGCTTGGCCGGCTATGAATCGTAATTCCCGGAGATTGCCTTCCACCAGTTTGGATGTGATCGCAAAACCATGAGATTTCTGTAACGTAGGTGGCGTCGTGATCTTACTTTCCAGTGCGTTCCGTTTTGTCATCATTTCATGTCTGTATGCAGTTAGAAGACCTTCGACCCTTGACCCGATGTCGTTGATTAAAGAGAGTTGATGCCTCTTCAGATCCTCTTTCCGCCGCAGATTAGCTTCCTTTTCCCGCAGATTAGCTTCCTTTTCCCACCACAGATAAGCTTCGTTATCCTTTGCCCGCTCTGTCTTTTCATGTGTGAAGTTTTCAACAGCTTCCTTAAGCAGCTTGTTCAGACTTTCAACCTGCTCCTGAAGACTTTTATCCTCAGCGTTTAAAGCTTCGTTTGGGGTCATTGGATGATCAGCAGTGGTTGTTTTCTAGCCGGCAAATCGGGAAATGATAGAAAAGATAGTATAGGGACGGAGCAAGTGTACATAAAAAGGGGTGCTCGTCATAAAAGTTTGGGTGGGCTGTTTACAATGTAGAGCGTCCATAAGAACGGTTCACCTTCGAACAGATTTTAGAGGACTTCACGATGCACCAAACATGTATATGAACTTTAATATTACCAACAACATATAATGTCATTAATTTACCAAGGTTATAAAAGGTTGGTCCGTTCTTATGCACGCTCTACACTGTACTTCTGAGCCCCAACTTCTGTGGTGCATTTGTTCCAAGCCCCAAAACCCACTAAACTAGAATTAAAAATATTCCCGGCCATTTTAACCCATCGCTCAAATGTTACGCGGTCACTATCATGTCCGCTGATTACAACTCGTCGTGTTCAAGATGTCTTTATCAGGAATAACAACTTCTGCATTTTGTTCCTATTCTTCACATTGAACATCTTTGTCTTCAAGATGAAATCAACTCGTTTGCGGATCGGAGAATCCACTTTCTCATCGGACTCCGAATATCCTGCTCCCTTGAAAGTTAATCATATCCTTACACGCCTACTCAATCCCTTCCAATCTTTTGTTTTGCTCTGCTTCTGTGTTTTTTGCCTGAGGTGCTGGCTAGAATAGAGTTTTCTTCGCTCGCTTCAAATCCGCTCGAACTGACTCGGGGAGGTTTACGTCTATCGGGTATTCTTGCTTAAGACTGGGTGTGAGCTCTAACGGACTGGGAAGGCAGTCATTGATGTCAGATACAGCACCATGAGAAGGAGAAGGTGTCAGAGCAAGTTGTGTCGCTGGGTCCTCATATAACCCAAACCCGCAGAAACTGCCAAAGTGAGATTCAATGAAACAATAACTGGTTTCATCATCCAGAGTACTGTTAGTACCGTTAGTGTAGGCATATCCCCAATTCGCAGGAGTGAAGAATCTTGGTTGGAAAAAAGTATTTATGGGTTCGGCGAAAATTCAATCAGTATCAATTAAATTATTTGAGAATAGATTCAATTGATTTTTTTGTCTCTATTCCTGCTGAACCACACATGACAAAATACTATAAACTAATGGTTGTGATTTCATATTAACCTGGAATAGGTAGTTAAATTGTATATTCCAGCTACTTATCAATATCGTAACAATAGCTCATGAACAGCAAAAAAAAACACAAATAATTGTAGCAATATAACTAGGTAGAATACTTAATGTCGAAGTGGAGGTACATTACGTTTAAAATTTTTCTAGCAGCTGCATGTTTAGTGTCTGTTTCCTGACAAGACAATTTATTCCACCAGAACTTAGATTGGAAATAATAAATTTGGGTTCGGCGAATCTTCAATCAATATCATTTAAATTATTTGAGAATAGATTCAATTGAAAAAATAATTTGTCTTTATCAATTCTATTATAAAGCGATACTTTTGCTGTTTGAATAATCGTCCAGGCCAGTGTGGGAATCGTCCGGGCCGGTGCGTGATTTTATCGAGTCCACAATTGGTGCGGTACACAATCAGTTGGATGGATGGGACAAAGTTCCTTTAGAGAGTTGGAGATATTACAAGAACAGCATTACAACGGGAACTACGTATGACGACGACAGGAACCCCAAGCGACAGAGAAGGCGCACAGAGCGCTATGAACGGTACTGAATCACCTTTGGAGTTACCTCAGAAGGTGACAAAGGAAGCCGATGAAGAAAAAAAAGCGACGGATAATCACAGCAAGAAGAGTAATAAACTACCCGCCAGCAAAGAGAGCGCATCGCAGGAGAAAATAAAAAAGATAAAGGAACCTGCCGCCACAGCCAAGCCCTGGACAGAAGAACAAGTGGCAGCACTTAAAGCTTTATTGGACATGCCTACCAATCGAGGCTAGTCTGATGCCGAACTATGTCGACAGTATAATGACATCTGCAAGCGTAACCAATGGCTGCACAGAACAGCAACAGCATGTAAGCACAAGTGTATTGCTAAGCGAAAATTTGAAGCGTGGGAAATGACGAAGCGATCAAGAGGGTAAAGAGTATCAAGCGTCGACATATTACGAAAAGAAACCAGTGGCTGGAGGAATATAATAAGGCTTTTCCGAATAATATAGGGAAACAAACTGTGCGGGCCATAGAATCCAAGCTAAATCACAGGGCGGAGAGTATGAAGAAAGGTGATGACCCCAAGGCGAATGAACGAGACAATACCGGTCGTGTGGCTTCACGATGGATAAAAAAGGAGGATGACGTGCTTTTAGGATTTATGCGGAGAGGAAGCAAAGATTACAAAGTTATTAGCCAGCAGCTGGAGAAACAACGACGAGCATGTAATTGGCCGACGATGTTGCGAACGAAGGTCGCAGTTGAACGACGTATGAAACGGCTCCGTATGGAGAAGGTGACACAGGAACGTTCTACGATGTATTGGGGAGACGAACAAGAACAGACATTACGTGATGCAGTTGAAAAGGGAAAGCTGAAGTTCAAAGTATGTCGCCAAATATCCAAGAACACTGGGATACCGTGGCGATTCATCCACGCAAGATGGATGGCATTAGCGGCACAAAATGGAAAGACAGAAGAGACGAAAGAAACTGAGGCCAACAGTGGATCGCCGATCAACAAGGAGGAGAGCAGGGATTTACGACGACCTCCGCCAAAAGGGTGGGTGGATACTGAGGATAGTGCTAGTGAAGTTTCAAGTCACATGTCGGAAGCTCACTGTTATGCAGGTGACACCATAGTGGATTTGACGCTAGAAGAAGGGGAATTAGAGTCAACGGGTGCAATAGACCCAATTGAAGAACATGAGAAAGATTATGAGAAAAAGAGGCACAAACCCGAGAGAACAGTTGTCCCGAGAGGGCACTGCTGGGTCGGTGCAAGAGAAGTCAGATGTCTCTGCAGTGGTAGGGGACGTTACAGACCAGATTCATACAGACACGGTAGGAAACGAGTGTGGAGATGAACTGGATAACGATAAAGACTTGCAAGAGGCAGAAATGTCTACCTTGGGGTTCGCTACACCCCTAACACATACGGAGGAATCAGAAAGGAGTTACAAACTACGAGCTCGGACCCTTCAGCCATTTGTCATTGAAGAGAATAGTGGTTTATCAGCAGCCATTCGTAGTTACGTATGGAAATGCCGAGTGAAACAAATTCTACGCAACTTGAAGTGTATAACGCCTCCTTACGCAGACAACAAGAATGGGAGAACTGTATCAATTGGAATACTAAAAGTTATGGATGGGACATTACAAAGCATTTTTTACACCTAGGACAGGATGAGCGACCTTCGCGAGTAACAATGGGAGATATACGATTGATGGTTGTAGCAGCCACGTTGATACGGCGCGATCAATCAGCGTTGATTGTGTTTTTACGAGAATGGTGGGGAGGGCCGTATGGGCCTTGTAGAGATAAACTTACAATGGGAGATATACGATTGATGGTTGTAGCAGGCCACGTTGATACGGCGCGATCGATCAGCGTTGGCTGTGTTTTACGAGAATAGTGGGGAGGCCGTATGGGCCTTGTAGAGATAAACTTACAATGGGAGATATACGATTGATGGTTGTAGCAGCCACGTTGATACGGCGCGATCGATCAGCGTTGGCTGTGTTTTTACGAGAATAGTGGGGAGGGCCGTATGGGCCTTGTAGAGATTATCTTACAATGGGAGATATACGATTGATGGTTGTAGTAGCCACGTTGATACGGCGCGATCGATCAGCGTTGGCTGTGTTTTTACGAGAATAGTGGGGAGGGCCGTATGGGCCTTGTAGAGATTATCTTACAATGGGAGATATACGATTGATGGTTGTAGCTTCCACGTTGATACGGCGCGATCGATCAGCGTTGGCTGTGTTTTTACGAGAATAGTGGGGAGGGCCGTATGGGCCTTGTAGAGATTATCTTACAATGGGAGATATACGATTGATGGTTGTAGTAGCCACGTTGATACGGCGCGATCGATCAGCGTTGGCTGTGTTTTTACGAGAATAGTGGGGAGGGCCGTATGGGCCTTGTAGAGATTATCTTACAATGGGAGATATACGATTGATGGTTGTAGCTTCCACGTTGATACGGCGCGATCGATCAGCGTTGGCTGTGTTTTTACGAGAATAGTGGGGAGGGCCGTATGGGCCTTGTAGAGATTATCTTACAATGGGAGATATACGATTGATGGTTGTAGTAGCCACGTTGATACGGCGCGATCGATCAGCGTTGGCTGTGTTTTTACGAGAATGGTGGGGAGGGCCTTATGGGCCTTGTAGAGATAAACTTTGCTGCCTAAAAGTGGAGACCAACAATCCCCAGTTCAAACATACGGGTACCTGTCGACATTGGAAGTATTTGCAAGACCAAGAAGTGTACCCGGATGCCTACGAATCAAACGCAGATTACTGGTTAGCTATGGCACTGGCGGCACATAGCGACGCTTGGTGCAGCACGTCTCATGAGAATTTGACGACTGTAGAAAGCACAAATCAAGTGGTGCAGTTAAAAGTATCGAATTATGGAGTGGGACACTGTATTACAGACAACTGGCCATACGATGAAGCTGTAATTACCGTGGAACATGTTATGCCATTGATAGGCAGCCTGTTGTACATTCAATTATGCAACAATGGGATGACTAGTGAAAAGGGTGATGGGTCAATCCGATCATGGGACGTAGGAGAACTGTACTAACACAACGGACATGATTACGTGGTTATTGGAGGTGGCATAGTGCTGTCATTGGCTAGACAAAGCATACTCTTAACGAACACACATATTGAAGAAATTAGGATCCATGTCGATCATTTATTCTGGGAGACCAAGACGAATGTACTCAATCACATTCGACGGTTGGTTACTGTAGAAGAATTGTCAGCCATGAACCCAGTTCCTGACATTATCCAAAGGATTATTGATCGGAATCCAATAACTGAGGAAAGCGGTGAAGCAGAAGTATCCAAGGCATCCGGAGGTAGAACATACAGGCATTGTGCAAGAAATTTTGGGTGCAAAGCTAGGCAAGGTGGTCACCGAAGGGCTGACAAAGAAGGGTGTTATCCTGGTCATACCCAGATAAAATAATTGCTATAGTGTCCAAGACAAATGCGGCCATCGACGAAAATTTACGAAAATTGTTGACATCGAATATTGTGGATGCTAATGCTATATTGCGGTTGGGAACGCCAAAGGGCGAGATGCTGGAGGATGAAAACTGCAAAAGGCGTTTTATCAGTGAAATCGAGCGAACGGAAAGAGAACGTTTGCGGACTACATGATGGAATCGCCACAGCAGAGCGATCATGAAGAAAGCTTTGTATAGTGTGTGGCACAAAGCTCAAATAGTTTTAGCCACATTATCTCAGCTGAGTCGACGGGAATATCGTTCTTTATAATTACATCTGGTCATTAACGATGAAGGAGCGCAGATTTGTGAACTGGCGCTATTGCAAGCTTTACGTCCCACTACTGAAGTGATGGTAGCCATTGGTGATCCGTACCAACTCAACGCATACACCTTTGGTCGAAAAAAAAAAGACACAGCTACAACGAAATGAAGCAGCGACATACGAGAATGTGGTCAATTTTACATACTTTGAGCATCACCGAGCTCAACTGCATGATGTCCCAGCGTTTTATGGAATTACCATGACAGCAGAGTTTCGTAGCCATCACAGAATCACAAGATTCCTGCAGAATTTTTACCCGTACAAGATCGTGGATCGAGCCTCCCCAATTAAAGATTATTTGAAAGAGTTGAAGCTACTTCCAGTGACACGTGCAGAATGGGAAGTGAGGATTTCAAGACAAACCGATGAATATGTTTTAGGCTCATAACATGTCATATGGGTCAGCACGCATGATGATCTGGTATCTGAAGGTGTGGTAGACAATCATACGGATGAGCTTCAACATGTTATTGAAGTGGCATTGGTTGTGGAGCTAATCCGACGAATAAAGATCGGACACGGAAGAAGTGGTTCGACCGAAACTGCGCACCTTGCTTATAATCTCACCATATCAGAAACAAGTGCATAGCATACGGCATGAAGTTAAGAAGCAATGATGTGGACAAGCTAGTGATTAGTGCTGCGACGACTGATTCTAGCCAAGGCAAGGAAGCTGATATCACGATTGCATCTATGGTTCGGACACATTCATTGGGTTTTATGCAAGATTACCCTGCCAGATCGCTCGTATCGTTAAGTAGGTCAAGACATTACCTATTTATCCTGGCATCCCGACGAGCTTATGCACAAAGTGGAGTGTGGTCAAAATTAATAAAAAAGGCGGATACCAAATTATATTACCCGTTGGAGAGATGCAGATGCATCAAGGATAATTCAACAATGTCAAGATAGAAACGTGGAGCTCTAACGTTTATTCCTGAGAAATGTGGATAAAAATGGGATGTTTTACTGCTCGCTATTGCCCGCGGTCTCGCAGGAGCTTCGCAAGGGGCGGCTGGGATAGAGTGAATGAATTTTCACTCTATGGAAGTGCTATTATCGGATTGGTTAAAAGAAGAATGAAAAAGAAGTAGCCATAACTAGGAATACATAAGTAGGATTACATAAGTAGGAAATAGTGATATGTGGTAGCCTGATAGAGGTATATTTATACCTTACTTCTAAATATATAATTTTCCTCCTTTTACAAGCGCTGACTAGTCGTAATCAAGTTGCTCGACGGACGCCACACTTTACATACCAGACCGAATTAAATAACCAAACCCCAAGACACACTCGCCGTTTACGCAAGTCAACGTCGTATCTCCGAAAGGACTGGTCGAAGGGCTACTTTGGTATTTTTTTTCACTTTAAGAGTACAATTGGCTTATACTGTCGGTCTCTGAGATTAAGTTCCTGGGAATAAACTTTTGAAATCCGTTTGTTTCCGGAGTAAATTTGTGAAATTTAAGTTACTCTACGACAGGGAGAAGGCCGGTTAGCCTGTTGTTCCATTTGCGACCTTCATTAAAAGTAATCGCACATACTTGACTTTTGGGAGCAATCGTGTTTTCTAATGCGTGTACGAAGCAGTCCAAGTAATAAATCGGCTACTTCATTCGTCCTCCTAGCTTACTGACGAGATTGTAGCTCGTTTTCGAGCGTCAAAGGAAGGTAAATCGCTCAAAGGAACGTGGCTTTAGCCGAGAAATCGTGAATGAGTACTTTGATTTCTAAACCAGTGGTGATACTGGCAGAAACGTCATTGTAGGCCGTAACCAGTATAAATAATGAATTCCGGGGATCGCGTATTGTATTACTCGGTCCGGATTCAATTTGGTGGCGACCGTAGATCCAAAGAAGCGAGAGGGTCATTGTTTTGTGGTGGAGTTAACCGGGATGCAGTCCATGTATTTTTACGATAGAGACGCCCGACGTCCACTCGAAGATTGCAAGTACGCCCATGCAATCCTTTGTATTCGGCATATGGAAATGGCGCGAAACGGAAAATCGGTTCCGGAGAGGGCAAAGGAAATCGGCGTGAGCTTCAAACCTCCTGTTCTTTGTGTGAGCCGTGAGAATAAACGAAAAAAGATCGCCGCACTGAGAGAGTAGGGAAGAAGGCGAGAACGACGTAGTTCCAAACCAGTCCGCGTCAAAATACCCCCAAGGAGCGGGAAGGCTCGGTTTGAATGTCCAGGTATGCATATCAAATTCCCGCAGAAACTGCGGAAGTGAGGTTCAATGAAACGATAAATGGTTTCATCATCCAGAGAAGTACACTGTTAGTGTAGGCAAATCCCTAATTCGCAGGAGTGAAGAATCTTGGTTGGAAAAAAGTATTTATGGGTTCGGCGAAAATTCAATCAATATCAATTAAATTATTTGAGAATAGATTCAATTGAATTTTTTTTCTCTCTATTCCTACTGAACCACACATGAAAAAATACTATAAACTAATGGTTGTGATTTCATATTAACCTGGAATAGGTAGTTAAACTGTATATTCCAGCTACTTGTCATTGCAATTAAAAGTACAATATCGTAACAATAGCTCATGAACAGCAAAAAAACACACATAATTGTAGCAATATAACTAGGTAGAATACTTAATGTCGAAGTGGAGGTTCATTACGTTTAAAATTTTTCTAGCAGCTGCATGTTTAGTGTCTGTATCCTGACAAGACAATTTATTCCACCAAAACTTAGATTTGAAATAATAAATTTGGGTTCGGCGAATCTTCAATCAATATCATTTAAATTATTTGAGAATAGATTCAATTGAAAAAATAATTTGTCTTTATCAATTCTATTATAAAGCGATACTTTTGCTGTTTGAATAATCGTCCAGGCCAGTGTGGGAATCGTCCGGGCCGGTGCGTGATTTTATCGAGTCCACAATTGGTGCGGTACACAATCAGTTGGATGGATGGGACAAAGTTCCTTTAGAGAGTTGGAGATATTACAAGAACAGCATTACAACGGGAACTACGTATGACGACGACAGGAACCCCAAGCGACAGAGAAGGCGCACAGAGCGCTATGAACGGTACTGAATCACCTTTGGAGTTACCTCAGAAGGTGACAAAGGAAGCCGATGAAGAAATAAAAGCGACGGATAATCACAGCAAGAAGAGTAATAAACTACCCGCCAGCAAAGAGAGCGCATCGCAGGAGAAAATAAAAAAGATAAAGGAACCTGCCGCCACAGCCAAGCCCTGGACAGAAGAACAAGTGGCAGCACTTAAAGCTTTATTGGACATGCCTACCAATCGAGGCTAGTCTGATGCCGAACTATGTCGACAGTATAATGACATCTGCAAGCGTAACCAATGGCTGCACAGAACAGCAACAGCATGTAAGCACAAGTGTATTGCTAAGCGAAAATTTGAAGCGTGGGAAATGACGAAGCGATCAAGAGGGTAAAGAGTATCAAGCGTCGACATATTACGAAAAGAAACCAGTGGCTGGAGGAATATAATAAGGCTTTTCCGAATAATATAGGGAAACAAACTGTGCGGGCCATAGAATCCAAGCTAAATCACAGGGCGGAGAGTATGAAGAAAGGTGATGACCCCAAGGCGAATGAACGAGACAATACCGGTCGTGTGGCTTCACGATGGATAAAAAAGGAGGATGACGTGCTTTTAGGATTTATGCGGAGAGGAAGCAAAGATTACAAAGTTATTAGCCAGCAGCTGGAGAAACAACGACGAGCATGTAATTGGCCGACGATGTTGCGAACGAAGGTCGCAGTTGAACGACGTATGAAACGGCTCCGTATGGAGAAGGTGACACAGGAACGTTCTACGATGTATTGGGGAGACGAACAAGAACAGACATTACGTGATGCAGTTGAAAAGGGAAAGCTGAAGTTCAAAGTATGTCGCCAAATATCCAAGAACACTGGGATACCGTGGCGATTCATCCACGCAAGATGGATGGCATTAGCGGCACAAAATGGAAAGACAGAAGAGACGAAAGAAACTGAGGCCAACAGTGGATCGCCGATCAACAAGGAGGAGAGCAGGGATTTACGACGACCTCCGCCAAAAGGGTGGGTGGATACTGAGGATAGTGCTAGTGAAGTTTCAAGTCACATGTCGGAAGCTCAGTGTTATGCAGGTGACACCATAGTGGATTTGACGCTAGAAGAAGGGGACTTTGTCACCAACCGGTAATCGATGCACAACCTTATATCCACCCCATTCTTCTTAATAATAATTACAATGGGCGAAGCCCATGGCGAGGTGGACGGCTGAATTATCTTGGTATCTAGCAAACCTTTGATAAGCTCTGACAGCTTTTCCCGATACTGGGGGGCGAC
>MIQA02000320.1:0-14948 GCA_001887855.2 Sclerospora graminicola | reverse complement strand
AGACTGGGGAAGAGGTTCCTCTGAGTCACCCAGGTCGGGAGGGGTCAACCACTGATCCGGGATGTCATCGTCGTTGTCCTCCACTTTCTCCTCGGCCACTCTGTCGGAACTCGAGTTACGCGCGACCGGAGCGGCCGGGGCATCGGCAATGCTGGGAAGCAAGGATGGGTCAGACGGGTCATGCTCCCCGGAACCAAATCCTGCCGGCGGCGGAGTCTGCAGATCTATGATTTGATCGGATCCCCCTGGACTCGTCGTCCGCTTACCGGAGCGGGAAGGGCGGCGGCGGGTATCCGAGCGAGAACGGAGTAATGCAACGTTGACTTGCTGATTCTCGTAATCCTCGTCTTCTTCGTCATCGTCATAGATAACCGAAGGGGAGGACGGTCCCGAGTCCGAAGAAGAATTAGGGGACGTGGCCGTGGGTTCGGAAGAGGGCACGGCCGCTGACTCAGAAGGGGGCGCGACCGCCGACTCAGAAGAGGGCGCGGCCGATGACTCAGAAAGGGGCGCGACCGCCGACTCAGAAGAGGGCGCGGCCGCTGACTCAGAAGAAGGCGCGGCCGCTTCTGACTCCGAGTCCTCTTCGGAGTTAGAACTAGGAGTGAGACCGGTTCTACCGGGAGTGTATTGAGGGGATGGAAGAGGGGACCGCTCCGCGAACAGGCTGTCCTCGCTCTCCGACCCAGGCTCTTCCCCGCCGTCCGACTTGTCTGGAGAACATTGGCGCGAGGGTGGGGATTCGCTCTGCTTTCTCTTCTTAGGCGGACTGGCATCAGCCAAAAAGGGGCTGGAGCCGGCCGGACGTTTTTGCCCCTGCGATCCTGCCGGGGCGGACGAAGAGTTGGGACTGGCAAGGGGCGAGTCGGAGACGGCGGGAGGTTCCTCAGGTTCCGACCCCGCTGCGGCAGGCAACGGGGTTGGGTTCGGCGGAGAGGTCTTCCACTGACCCACCATTCCCAAAACAGACAAGACGGATTCCCGTACTTCGGGAGGAGCTCGAAAAAGGGGAGCGGCTTGGCTCTGAGTTGCCTCGAGCTGGTTTTGAAGTCCACACAATAAGGACCTAAAACGATCCTCTTTATCCAGCATGGCATGACAAACACGGTCCGCCCGAGCCAGTATGGCATGGGCGTCAGAATTCTCCTGGCGGGCCCGGTACAGCTCCGACCGCAACTCCTGTTGCCGAGAAGTGGCTTCTTGCAACTGCCGCTCCAGATCCGTGATTTGGCGAAGGGCCTGGGCGTGGGAGTCGCGCAGGTGGTCGCGGCTGTCCCGCGCATTATCCAGGTCTTGGGATACCTGGCAGAGCCGGGTACGAAGATGCGTAAGCTCCCGAGACATGTCCGGAATTCTGGCAGATTGCTTTTTCAGCTCTTCTAACTGTTGAACTGCGGAGTGACAAGAAAATGAAAACTGTAAGCAACTGGGCCATCGCGTAAGAAGAGACGAGGCACTCACGCTGAAGCTTGGATCGTTGGACCAGTTCCTGATTAGCAGACCGGAGAGGTTCAACGACGTCTTCCAACATGCGGAGGCGGTTACGCTCTCCTGTCAGGATGGTGACTTGGCTCTTGAGATCGGCCACTTGCTTCCGGAGATCGATTACTTCCGGAGATGGGCCCCGAGCGGCGGCTTCGTCAGCCCGGCGGTTGGCAGCGGCAAGTTGCCGAACCAAGTCGGCCTGGATCTGCTCCAAGTCATCCACCTGGGCGGTCAACATGTCTAGCCTCTTTTCCATCCCCGCTGTCTCGGAGATCGGGGCGGATGGCGCGGCCGCTCGTTGTAGAGCGTCCGTGAGTTGACCTACAATGGCCCTGAGGCGGGTCACCTCATCCTCCGCTGCTTTACGACCAAGTTTCAGTTCGGCGACCCGGAGGTTCAGGCGATCCAACATCGCGGAAGAAGTGTTGAAGCTCCGAAACAGAGACTCATAGTTGTCCTGACAGGATCGAAGCTCCTCCCGAAGGGAAGAAACGACGGCCTTCAGGTTGTCCCGTTCGCCGCAGGCTTGGCCGTGAACGCGGAGCGCGGCCTCGGCGTCAGCGGACGACAGCACCAGATCGGGAGTGCGAGACGATTTCGGCGGTTGTGCGACCTCCACTCCGCTGGCAGGCGAGTCATCGTCCACGAGAACAAGACGGCAGACGTTGGCCTTGTCGATTTGCAAGACTGGTGATTAATCAAGACAATGTCAGTATTGGTGGACATGCAGGCTAGCCAGTGTGGAGACCGACGGAGTCCATGGAGATGTTGTAAAGTGGTGGGATGACGTACCAAAGCGAGGCATGGATGAGCGGTATCGGGTCAAGTAAGTTCGAGTGAGATCGTGTCCCGACCGTTGTGCAGCCGTGTCGCGACTCAGGGGCGGCTGTGGTGAAGTGACTTATAAAATAATGTAAGGCACTTTCCAAAGGGCGCATCCTGATTGGTGGAAATGAGGGCCAAGGGTGTAGGCGCCGGATGGTCGCCGCCGATGAGGTCTACCAGCGGCCAGGTGGCGCCTGGCTGGAAACCAAGTCGGCAGCCCTGACAAGGGGCGAGGATAGTCGGATAAGCGAGCTGAGCAGACGGAAGGACTATGGAGGTTGGACGGCCGAGGCGCGGATGGCGGACGGCCAAGATGGCGGACTGTTCGTAAGGATGGGGTGGAAGGAGCCCGGAAGAAGAGGATTGTTCTAGTGGAAAGAGTATGTACCGGGATCGTAGGAAGGGCTGCCAAGGGACTGCTAGCGTCAGCGGCCGGGGGGCGCGGATGGGTGGCTATCCGGCCGAGCCGGTCGGGTACCATGTACCATTCGGACTGGTACCATATGGGTTCAGTGTACCGGCCGGGTTGGTACCATTTGGGGTTGGTGTACCGGCCGTGCTGGTACACAAAGTCGGAGTTAGCCGGGTTGCGTTGGGTAAGGTACATGACTGGTCAGACGTGTTATTTGAGGTAGGTTACACAAAGGGAGTATTGGACATAGGATAAATCAGTATACGTTTCGCTTTCTTAGACGCAAGTCGCTTTTATTGGTTCACGGCAGAGGGCTAACAAGGTCCCCTCTTGCTGTTATTGGTTTGCCCGGGGAAAGGTTAAGTTAACCCACCGGAAGTCCCCTGACCGGGAGTCGCGGCGACTTCGTATACTCACCTCAAGTCGCCCGTGTTTTGAACACGGTATCAAGTATTGGGAAGTGGTGACATTTGGCCTTCTGTGGATACACATTTGGATTCGCCCTTCATTGTTATTGGTTTAGCTGGCCGATCGATTATTCTCGGTCCAGCCGGTACTATACAAACTTCAAGTGTCCTATTGGTTTAGCTGGCCGATCGACTATTCTCGGCCCAGCCGGCACTATACAAAGTTCAAGTATATTACCCAACGAGCTCCCCGGTGACGATTTCCGCCCAGGAGCTACCCCTAGTCCTACACTTCATCTCCCTATTGGACGGATTTACACTTTTCGCCCTAGGGTCCATCAAGAGAGCTAACCACCCAGTACTGACGGGTACACAAGGTGAGCTTTTAACATGCAACATTCGAGCAGTCGCGATCAAGCGGATGGAAGCGACCGATCCAGCCGGCCTCAAGCCGGATCGGATCATGACTCGGATGGACGGAGTACCCCCTCCGGTAGTCAGTCGTCTGGGACCCCCGTGGGTGTTCGCGTCTCAGGAAGATTTTCTGAGAGCGACTACACCACATCATCCGGTCCCCGGGCAGCAGCTGACCCTTTCCTGGTGAACAGTATACGAACGGACGAATATTCTCGGTCTGAAGTGCTTATGGATTTGAATTTGTTACCCGGCGAGTCACGAGGTTATTGAAATACCATTGGCCGGATAAGTGGTTCAAGCAAGCCAAGGCCGATGGTAAAATTAATAACCAGAAGGCCACCATGCCGTTTGACACTGGCGCAGAAGTGTCCATCGTTGACACCACCTTTGCTGGTAAAGTGGGGTGTGAAATAGATGAGACGAAGCGGCAAGAGTGTATCAGTATTGGAGAAAGTTCGTACATGACCCAAGGAAGAACAAGAGTTAAGATTACGTTGGTGTACTACTTTACCGCCTGGGTAGGTAAGCTAGCTGGGCAGGATGCAATTCTGGGGATGGACTTTATGGTCCCAGCCGGCATACGGCTGGATTTATCTCATGGGACATTGACATTCCTGATGAGGTGCAGATCCAGCGAGCTGGCCGGCGGCTTCTATATGGTGCCCACGTCCAGTTCCTCAAGTTAGATCAGTTTTAACGGTACGAGGACGGTGGAAGTAACGGTGCGACCACACGACAGACGGCGTAAGTTATGGCTGACTAGGGGCGAGTGTTGGGTGCCCTCGTTCGTCAAAGGAGAAGGCCACCTCAATTACATAAGTGTGACCAACATCTCAGAACGGGCTCTCACCTTGCATGAGGATGTGATCATTGGAATGTGGCTGGCCGAGGACAAAGTGCCTCGCCGGCCAGGTTATGCCACAATTGGCTAAAGACGCTATATCGAGTGGCAAAACCTGGCCTTTCAGGCAACTACCGATTTGGTCAGCGAAGAGGAATTGGTGGAGGAAGACCGGACTCCCATGGTGGCTAAACTAGAGTACCGGACTCCTTCTAGAATATTGACGCGGAGCCAGCCATCGCCGGATCCGGCTGAACGTGCTGGCCGAGATCCTGCCCCAATCGCTGAACTGGTTTTGTCCACTCCGCCGTAGACGGATGAACGGCAGGATCAGGAGAGGAGACAAGTCAGAGTCACATGTGTGGTCACCTCCGATGCCGGATGGTCCGATGAGCAGGATGATGCTGGATCAACTAATCCGGCTGATCGGGATTCGGGAATAGCCGGAGGCGGATCGACCAATCCGGCCGACCTAGATTCGGAAATAGCCGGAGGTGGATCGACCAATCCGGAAAATCTGGATTCGGAAATAGCCGGAGGTGGATCGACCAATCCGGCCGACCTAGATTCGGAAATAGCCGGAGGTGGATCGACCAATCCGGCTGACCTGGATTCGGAAATAGCTGGAGGCGGATCGACTGATCCACCTGATCCGGATTCGGAAATAGCCGGAGGTGGATAGACCAATCCGGCTGACCCGGATTCGGAATTAGCTGGAGGCGGATCGACTGATCCACCTGATCCGGATCCGAAATTAGCTGAAGCTGACCAGGTCTGCATTCATGAAGGGGACGATCTATACGTCGAAGGCATGGAGGATCAGATGGCGGTGTTACCTGTGGTGACCCCCTGCCCACCAGCAGTTACTATCGACGATCTACAAGTCGGAGACCCAGATGTTAACACCCCGGAAGGGATCAGAAGGCTGAAGGATATCATATGGATAAGGAAACACCTGCTGGTCGGCCCAGGAAATACACTGCTTCCGGCAGCCCATGGAGCAGTATGCGACATCGATGCGGGTAACACCAAGACGGTGGCGCAAAGGTGCCGGAGAGTCTCCCCCCCAGTATCGGGAAAAGATGTCGGAGCTTATCAAGGGATTGCTGGCCACCAAGATAATCCAGCCGTCCACCTCGCCATGGGCGTCACCCATAGTAATCATTATTAAGAAGAATGGGGTGGATAAAAGGTTGTGCGTCGATTACCGACTGGTGAACCGGCTGACTAAGCTAATGGTTTACCCGATGCTGTTGATAAACGACTTGCTGAAGGATCTGGATAAAGTTTTGCTGTATTGCTCGTTGGACATGGCCAGTGGATTCTGGGTGGTCTCTATGACCGATCGTGCACGGGGAATCTCTGCGTTTGTTACGCCATTCGGGTTGTTCGATTGGAACCGGATGCCCTTTGGCCTAAAGAATGCTCCGCAGATTTTCCAGTGGCTAATAGATAACGCGTTGTATGGACATTTCAAGATCAAGGCGGACCAAGATCCTGCCCTGGTCGGTGACGCGTTCACCGAAGGTGACCCTGACCCCGTCCCAAAACCTTCGGTTTTGGGGCGGCGGTCCTACGTTGATGACATTTTCGTGACGGCTACTACTTGGGATTTACGGTGTGAAAAAGTGGAAAAGTTGATGAAAAGTGGAATCTTTCGATTAGTGTGGTGAAACGTTTCTGGGGAAAACTAAGGTGACTTATTTGGGTCACCAGGTTTCGATTGCCGAATTGGAAGCTAATCCGAAATATATGGAGTCTTTAAATAATTTGCCTTTTCCCGCGGTCATTGAAGGCCATGTAATCCTTTCTGGGCAGTTTGAATTACTATAGTCGTTTCATTGAGGATTCGCGGTCTATGCTGCTATTTTGTTTGAGCTACGGGAGGTGGATTACCACAAGTTGAGAGAGCAAGATTGGCAAGGAGAAATGCTAACCGAATCAGCTATATCAGCCAATGGCATGCTGCCCAGGTCAACTATTTCCACCAATGATATGCTGCCCGGGTCAACCGTTTCGGCCAATGAGATGCTGCCCCCGTCCACCCAGAGAGGCAGCCGGCTGCCTAACTCCAGTGCTACCCGGCCAGACGACAACATGATCAGGGCGATGGTGACCTTTGGTATGCTGAAAGCAAAGATGGCGACCACACCAGTCCTGAAGCATTTCGACGTTAATAAGGTGCCCGTGGTCATCATTTATACTAACAAGTGGGCTATCTCAGCTGCCGTTGTGCAGGATCATGATGGAGTGTATTGCCCTGTGATGTTCACCAGTCGGACTCTGTAGACTAGCGAAGTTAACTATGGGCTGATGGATAAAGAAGTTTTGACTTTACTACGGATTCTAGATGTGTGCAGCACTATGCTGGTGTCTCGCCCTATTAAAGTATTATCCAGACGGTCGACCCTGTCATGGCTTCTTACAGCAAATGGAATTGATGGCCGGCTGGGTAGATGGGCTGCGTTGTTGGCTCAGTGGTCTCTAGAAGTGATCAAGTGCACCAAAGGAGCAGAGGAGATACTGGGCACGTTAGCGGCCAGCATCACCCCAATGGCAGAAGTGGAGGAAGCGCTGATAGCCATAGCGCCTCGGAAACAGCCACGACAATCCATCACACTACCGCCACCAACAGTGGGGCCGACGGAAAAACTGATGGTTCTGAGCTTTGACGGATCAGCAAGCGTAAAAAAGGGAGTAGGCGCCTATAGTGCCATCCTATGGAAGCTACCCGAGTGGAAAGAGGTCGCTGCTTCTTCTGATTTCACGCCTGGCTTAACCGTGAGCGACCGAGGATTGTTGCTTTGCCTAGATCTGCCGACTGGCTGGACGCAGGGGCGGATTAACATATGCGGTGACTCCAATCTGGTGATCCGGCAAATCACTGGAGAGATAGACTGCAAGGCCACCCGACTAAGACTTTTGTGGCCGGAGCTATATGGCAAAAGAGACTGGAATAAGAATGTAGATCACCTGGCCACGCTAGCTATGCGCGACCAAGTAGGGGTCACGGCTTCTGATCCGAGATTATTAACAGATCTGGCAGAGACATATCGGTTGCCCGAACTTATCCGTCCTGCCAACACTGAGGAGGTAACCCGGGTGAACGCCGTCACCCGGTCGCAAAAGCGCCGTTCTCTGGCCGCTGGCTCACAATCTACAAAAGTAATGAACGAAGGATAGTGCAACAGTTGCCGGCAGAACGGAACCTTTAAGCGCAAGATGAAGAGGAGTGGATAGTGGATCTTAAAGCATACTTGAAAGGGGAAGTGGAGAAATTAAGTGCCGAACAAGCCAAAGAGTGCTTTAAGATAGCCCCAGATTATGAAGTGGATGAAAATGGGTTGTTGTTTTCTATCGAGAGGCTGACCAGCCCGAAATCGATAGGGATAAATCCGCCCGGCTAGTCGTGCCGACTTCCTTGCAAACGGATATCCTCCACCACTATCACGTAAGTTTGGAATGGGGGCATCAGGACATCGGGTGAACCTATCATGAGATCAAGGCACATTTCCACTGGCGAGGTCTCTATCGCAGTGTGCAGGCTTATATGGGAAGTTGTCCGGGTTGTGAAACAGGGAAATACCGACCGACCATTAAATGGCGGTCACCTGGAAATATACAAGCCACCTATCCTTTCCAAGTCATTGCGATGAATCATATCCCATCCCTGCCTAAATCTCGAAATGGATACACTGAGCTGTTGATCTCGACGGATTTGTTTACCAGGCTGGTCATAGCAAAAGCCAGTTCCACCCGTACCGCGCAGCAGGTTGCGCAGAATTAAGAGGAATGCGTGATTAGACGTTTCGGAGCAAGCGAGGTCATCCGGCATGATAAGGAACCTGGATTTATGGCGGATATGTTCCGAGTCTCAACAAGATTCTGGAACAAAAACAGAGCGCGACCATGACCTACCGCCCACAGGCGAATGGGAAGGCCGAAAGAATGGCCCAAACTCTGACTAGAGCTCTCAAGATGTATGTGCTGGAGGCGGATCAGCACGACTGGGATGAATACGCCGAAAGACTTGTTTTCGCCATTAATTCGTCGTACGATCGGGCGAGGGGAGACACCTGTGGTGTAGTCGCTCTCAGAAAATCTTCCGGAGACGCGAACACCCACGGGGGTCCCAGACGACTGACTACCGGAGGGGGTACTCCGTCCATCCGAGTCATGATCCGATCCGGCTTGAGGCCGGCTGGATCGGTCGCTTCCATCCGCTTGATCGCGACTGCTCGAATGTTGCATGTTAAAAGCTCACCTTGTGTACCCGTCAGTACTGGGTGGTTAGCTCTCTTGATGGACCCTAGGGCGAAAAGTGTAAATCCGTCCAATAGGGAGATGAAGTGTAGGACTAGGGGTAGCTCCTGGGCGGAAATCGTCACCGGGGAGCTCGTTGGGTAATATACTTGAACTTTGTATAGTGCCGGCTGGGCCGAGAATAGTCGATCGGCCAGCTAAACCAATAGGACACTTGAAGTTTGTATAGTACCGGCTGGACCGAGAATAATCGATCGGCCAGCTAAACCAATAACAATGAAGGGCGAATCCAAATGTGTATCCACAGAAGGCCAAATGTCACCACTTCCCAATACTTAATACCGTGTTCAAAACACGGGCGACTTGAGGTGAGTATACGAAGTCGCCGCGACTCCCGGTCAGGGGACTTCCGGTGGGTTAACTTAACCTTCCCCGGGCAAACCAATAACAGCAAGAGGGGACCTTGTTAGCCCTCTGCCGTGAACCAATAAAGCGACTTGTGTCTAAGAAAGCGAAACGTATACTGATTTATCCTATGTCCAATACTCCCTTTGTGTAACCTACCTCAAATAACACGTCTGACCAGTCATGTACCTTACCCAACGCAACCCGGCTAACTCCGACTTTGTGTACCAGCCCGGCCGGTACACCGAACCCATATGGTACCAGTCCGAATGGTACATTGTACCCGACCGGCTCGGCCGGATAGCCACCCATCCGCGCCCCTCGGCCGCTGACGCTAGCAGTCCCTTGGCAGCCCTTCCTACGATCCCGGTGCATACTCTTTCCACTAGAACAATCCTCTTCTTCCGGGCTCCTTCCACTCCATCCTTACGAACAGTCCGCCATCTTGGCCGTCCGCCATCCGCGCCTCGGCCGTCCAACCTCCATAGTCCTTCCGTCTGCTCAGCTCGCTTATCCGACTATCCTCGCCCCTTGTCAGGTCCGCCGACGTGGTTTCCAGCCTGGCGCCACCTGGCCGCTGGTAGACTTCATCGGCGGCGACCATCCGGCGCCTACACCCTTGGCCCTCATTTCCACCAATCAGGATGCGCCCTTTGGAAAGTGCCTTACATTATTTTATAAGTCACTTCACCACAGCCGCCCCTGAGTCGCGACACGGCCGCACAACGGTCGGGACACGATCTCACTCGAACTTACTTGACCCGATACCGCTCATCCATGCCTCGCTTTGGTACGTCATCCCACCACTTTATAACATCTCCATGGACTCAGTCGGTCTCCACACTGGCTAGCCTGCATGTCCACCAATACTGACATTGTCTTGATTAATCTCCAGTCTTGCAAATCGACAAGGCCAACGTCTGCCGTCTTGTTCTCGTGGACGACGACTCGCCTGCCAGCGGAGTGGAGGTCGCACAACCGCCGAAATCGTCTCGCACTCCCGATCTGGTGCTGTCGTCCGCTGACGCCGAGGCCGCGCTCCGCGTTCACGGCCAAGCCTGCGGCGAACGGGACAGACTGAAAGTCGTCGTTTCTTCCCTTCGGGAGGAGCTTCGATCCTGTCAGGACAACTATGAGTCTCTGTTTCGGAGCTTCAAAACTTCTTGCGCGATGTTGGACCGCCTGAACCCCCGGGTCGCCGAACTGAAACTTGGTCGTAAAGCAGCGGAGGATGAGGTGACCCGCCTCAGGGCCATTGTAGGTCAACTCACGGACGCTCTACAACGAGCGGCCGCGCCATCCACCCCGATCTCCGAGACAGCGGGGATGGAAAAGAGGCTGGACATGTTGACCGCCCAGGTGGATGACTTGGAGCAGATCCAGGCCGACTTGGTTCGGCAACTTGCCGCTGCCAACCGCCGGGCTGACGAAGCCGCCGCTCGGGGTCCATCTCCGGAAGTAATCGATCTCCGGAAACAAGTGGCCGATCTCAAGAGCCAAGTCACCATCCTGACAGGAGAGCGTAACCGCCTCCGCATGTTGGAAGACGTCGTTGAACCTCTCCGGTCTGCTAATCAGGAACTGGTCCAACGATCCAAGCTTCAGCGTGAGTGCCTCGTCTCTTCTTACGCGATGGCCCAGTTGCTTACAGTTTTTATTTTCTTGTCACTCCGCAGTTCAACAGTTAGAAGAGCTGAAAAAGCAATCTGCCAAAATTCCGGACATGTCTCGGGAGCTTACGCATCTTCGTACCCGGCTCTGCCAGGTGTCCCAAGACCTGGATAAGGCGCGGGACAGCCGCGACCACCTGCGCGACTCCCACGCCCAGGCCCTTCGCCAAATCACGGATCTGGAGCGGCAGTTGCAAGAAGCCACTTCTCGGCAACAGGAGTTGCGTTCTGAGCTGTACCGGGCCCGCCAGGAGAATTCCGACGCCCATGCCATACTGGCTCGGGCGGACCGTGTTTGTCATGCCATGCTGGATAAAGAGGATCGTTTTAGGTCCTTATTGTGTGGACTTCAAAACCAGCTCGAGGCAACTCAGAGCCAAGCCGCTCCCCTTTTTCGAGCTCCTCCCGAAGTACGGGAATCCGTCTTGTCTGTCTTGGGAATGGTGGGTCAGTGGAAGACCTCTCCGCCGAACCCAACCCCGTTGCCTGCCGCAGCAGGGTCGGAACCTGAGGAACCTCCCGCCGGCTCCGACTCGCCCCTTGCCAGTCCCAACTCTTCGTCCGCCCCGGCAGGATCGCAGGGGCAAAAACGTCCGGCCGGCTCCAGCCCCTTTTTGGCTGATGCCAGCCCGCCTAAGAAGAGGAAGCAGAGCGAATCCCCACCCTCGCGCCAATGTCCTCCAGACAAGTCGGACGACGGGGAAGAGCCCGGGTCGGAGAGCGAGGACAGCCTGTTCGCGGAGCGGTCCCCTCTTCCATCCCCTCAATACACTCCCGGTAGAACCGGTCTCACTCCTAGTTCTAACTCTGAAGAGGACTCGGAATCCGAAGCGGCCGCGCCCTCTTCTGAGTCAGCGGCCGCGCCCTCTTCTGAGTCAGCGGCCGCGCCCCCTTCTGAGTCAGCGGCCGCGCCCTCTTCTGAGTCAGCGGCCGCGCCCCCTTCTGAGTCAGCGGCCGCGCCCTCTTCTGAGTCAGCGGCCGCGCCCCCTTCTGATCGGCCGGCGAGTCAGCGGCCGTGCCCTCTTCTGAACCCGCGGCCACGTCCCCTAATTCTTCTTCGGACTCGGGACCATCCTCCCCTTCGGTTATCTATGACGATGACGAAGAAGACGAGGATTACGAGATTCAGCAAGTCAACGTTGCATTACTCCGTTCTCGCTCGGATACCCGTCGCCGCCCTTCCCGCTCCGGTAGGCGGACGACGAGTCCAGTGGGGTCCGATCAGATCATAGATCTGCAGACTCCGCCGCCGGCAGGATTTGGTTCCGGGGAGCATGACCCGTCTGACCCATCCTTGCCTCCCAGCATTGTCGACGCCCCGGCCGCTCCGGTCGCGCGTAACTCGAGTTCCGACAGAGTGGCCGAGGAGAAAGTGGAGGACAACGACGATGACATCCCGGATCAGTGGTTGACCCCTCCCGACCTGAGTGACTCAGAGGAACCTCTTCCCCAGTCTTCGGCCAGACAACGACGCTCAACCTCGGCCGGGTCGCGTACTACACGCCGACCTCAGCGACCGGCCGCCAGGTCTAGAGTCCGGAGGAGTACTCTTACTCTTGCGCCCTCTTTTCCCAAACTTCCGCTTCTATGGTTATCGGGAGGGCGTTTCCCCAGTGGGGCGGATCGGTCTGCCATACTGCCTTGGGCAGTCGAGCAACTGGGCAATACCAGCCTGGCTGATATCTCCAGTTCCCAACTTGCTCAATCTCTGTCCCGTCCGCATCTCTGGTTATTCCCACGATTTTACAAGGCACCGTCAAAGACTTGGGACCCTAACCTGATGAAGTCGGGCGCCATCGACACACTCATGGAGACCGAGCCCTGGAAAATCTTGCACACCAAGATGCCGGATATGGGGCTTCCATCCTATCCATGGTTCACGGAATTCAAAGCGAGACTTCATGATTTCACCGTGACTCACGCTTGGGCCATCTGGGAATCTACCCACTTCCTGTACATCTCGGCCGAGAACAAGCGAGCGGACGAGTCCCTCCGCAGGTACTCCCTTGCCCGCAAGAATCGTCGGGGGCGAGCTTCCGAAGCGTGGGTCCGTCTGTGCGCGTTCATCATGGCGGGTATCCGGGATGGTGAATGTGACTTGGACCTGTTTCTCTTCCCGTTCATGCTCCATCTGCCAAACCGCCGGAGTGGATGTGCAGCGGAAGGAGGGACGTGGTATCCCGGCCTAGATGCGTTGGATCAGACCACCTCTCTTTCTCAATCTTTGGCGGCCATCGACCGGCAAGATCCTTGGCGCAATCAATACCGCGCACGGCCCTCCGACCACCCTGGGCTTCGCGTGACTCGGCTCCGAGGCAAGTATAATCATCGACGGGGATGAGTAGTCGGGCTTGCTTTAATTCTTCTATTTCTCTCAGTTTTCCTTTTTTAATATATCCATCCGTTCCCCTTCCGTTCCCACTCCAAACATTCACTGTTGACTACTAACCGTGGTTAGCCTCGCCAGGCCTGCTCGGGGGTCCGCCTAGAGGGACCTTTTATTGCTGCAAGGTACTTCCTGGTTCGATCGGGCGTGGACGTCTTGTTCCCACTCGCGGTCGTTATATTCCTTTTCCCCGGGACGGCTGGATTCGGGCGAGGGACCCTCGTCGCTAGCGGCCGGTTTGATTATCTCCGACAGTCTGTTCATCTCCGCCAATTCGTCTAACAATCCTGGTTCCGAGACGGTGAGTCCGGTCTGATCTCGCATGGCTAAGGTGGCCAGATGGTCTGCGCTGTTATTCCAGTCTCGTTTGACGTGCAGCAATTCGTGCTCCGGCCACCTCCGCAAGGCGGACATAACCCGATCATTTAGCAGTCTCAGCCGCGGCGCCTTGCAATCTATCTCTCCGGTGATTTGCCGGATCACTAGGTTGGAATCACCGCATATGATGATCCGCCCCTGTGTCCGGCCAGCCAGCAGATCTAAGGAAAGCAGCAGTCCTCTATACTCCGCTTCGTTCACCGTGATGCCAGGCGTGAAATCCGAGGCGGCCGCGACCGCCTTCCATTCGGGCAGCTTCCACAAAATGGCACTATAGGCCCCGACCCCTTTCTTTACACTCGCCGACCCATCGAAACTCAAAACCATTAGCTCCTCCGTGGGTCCCACTGTTGGCGGCGGCAATACGATAGTTTGTCGAGGCTGCTTCCGAGGTGCGATCGCTATCAGGGCTTCCTCCACTTCTGCCCTGGGGGTAATGCTGGCAGCCAGTGTGCCCAGTATTTCCTCTTCCCCTTTAGTACACTTAATAACTTCGAGGGACCACTGAGACAACAGAGCCGCCCATCTCCCCAGCCGGCCGTCAATCCCATTCGCCGTCAGGAGCCATGATAGGGTCGACCGTCTGGATAGTACTTTGATAGGCCGAGACACCAGCATTGTATAACACACATCTAAGATCCGTAATAGAGCCAGAACTTCTTTATCCACCAATCCGTAATTAACTTCATTAACTTTCAGGGTCCGGCTGGTGAAGGTCACGGGGCAGTACACTCCGTCATGATCTTGCACGAGAGCGGCCGAGATGGCCCACTTGTTAGCGTAGATGATGACCACCGGAGTCTTATTAACATCGAAATGTTTCAGGACCGGTGTGGTCGCCATCTTCGCCTTTAACATGCCAAAAGCCACCATCGCTCGGGTCATATGGTCGTCCGGGCTGGCCGCGCCAGGGTCCGGCGGCCGGTCGCTTGTCTGGGCAGACAAGGGCGCTTCCCCATTGGCTGAACTACCCGAAAAGGGCGCTTCCTCATTGGCCGAAATACCTGAAAAGGGAGCTTCCTCATTGGCTGAAATACTTGAGGAGGGCGCTTCCCCATTGGCTGAAATAACCGAAAAGGGCGCTTCCTCATTGGCTGAAATTGCCGGCCCGGCCTGCGTCTCCGCTTGCCTATCCTGCTCTCTCAGCTTATGGTAATCCACCTCCCGCAACTCATACAAGACCGCCGCATAGACTGCAAAATCCTCGATGAACCGACTGTAATAATTCAGGCTGCCCAAAAAGGATTGCATAGCCTTTAGGGATCGCGGGAAAGGCAGATTACTCAAGGACTCCAAATCCTTCGGGTTAGCCTCCAATCCGGCAATCGACACTTGATGACCCAGATAGGTCACCTTAGTCTTACCCCAGAAACTCTTAACCACACTAATCGAAAGATTCCACTTTTCACACGTAATCATCAACTTCTCCACTTTGTCACACATTAAATCCCAGGTAGTT
>MIQA02000318.1:0-63551 GCA_001887855.2 Sclerospora graminicola | reverse complement strand
AATTGACCAGTGAATGTTCATGCCTATGGAATGACACCTTGATGCCTACAAATTTTTCTGCGATTTCACGTGTATAAAAATGAAAATAGAATGAGTGATTAGTCGAATTGTAGCTGATGGTTTGAACTTGTGCCACCATTGCCCACAGTTCAGATGTGCCAGTTCCACGGGTTGTGGCTGCCGTTGCAATACATTCCTGGATACTGCGTGTGCTCAGAAAGGCCTCCCGAATTGGACTTTATCCCTTCAAATCCATAATGAGACATCCTTCAACCTGCGCCCGGATAGTTTGAACAAGCCTAACTTGTCCCTCCAGGGCCATAATTCTTTTGACAAACATTGGCAACTGCTTTTCCAAAATATTGCCTTCTACAAGCCCTTGAATGATTCTGCATTCCTGATCCGTTCCTTGCCTGGGTTTATCAGGGGCATATTTACTATACTCCTGCTCACAACACTTCTTCAGACTTGTTATTTCTGAAGCTTCATATACCTCCTACTTGAACAGAAATGATTTCTTTATAAGCTTCTCCGGTGTATCGACAGTAGTTCCTCCAGTAAGTTTGGCAGCCCAACCTGTGAGAGGTGGGGGAGTTTTACCTGCTGATTGCACTGCTTCTTGCCCTAGAATTTTTCTCAATATTCCTTCAAAGGTGTGGTTAGAACGCTGGGCACTTAAAGCCGCTCCCACCATCCTTTGACGCCATACTGTCCAGTCTAGCTGTTGAAAAATCACCAACTGTTCGAACCGATTAAGGAGCCGCTCAGATTCTCATTTCTTAAGTTTGGGGAGACGCTGAGCGGCTTGCGGTAACTTTGAAGCGGAGCCTTTGGCTTCGACGTAAATTTGCGTAAAAATTTCCTGCATAAGCTGTATCCACTCCTGTACACGCGGCTTCGGGCTTTTAGCGTTAGTCAACGCTATTTTGAGTGTTACGGCCATATCCACTACTGAACTCTTAGTGGAAACTGACCCTTTTGGCCTGTTTTTGTTCATTGATTGCGGGCCCCGACCAGTTGGACTCACTAGAACTCGTTTTTTCTTCAACCAGTATTACCGGTTCTGATACCGGTTCTAGGTTGATGGGTGATGAACTGTCGGTCGAATGGTTCCCACAGCTTTGGGGGTTGTTACTATCCGGCGGCTCTGACAGTGTCGCCGCCTCCCCCTCAGCAGGTAGAGGCGTAGGAAGTTTTCCACCCTTGTCTTGTGGATCAGGCTCCGGGCCTGTCGCATTCATAGGCGTTAAGTTTTGCTCCGTTGCAAGTAGTGCTAAGTTCGGATCCCTTCTCAACCGTAGCTAGTTTGAGGGGGCTTGGTGGCAAAATACGAACTTTATATCGAATAATGTACTTTACTTCCTCCGGGGCAAAATAAACGCAACATTTACACAAAATCCATCGTAATTGGTTCATAATTACGTTTTAGAGAACACGGATTGGATGAAAAGAAAGCACTACATCAACGCTTTCTGTTAATTTTTTTTATCGAAACTCATCCTAGGACCGACGCTACGTCGGAATGAATGGACACAGCGAGCGGCGGTCGACAAGAAAACTCCCGCCCTAGTCCAAGATCACAACCAGGACGTACGGAAAGCATGCAAATAAGTGTATCAGCAACAGTGCTGCTAGAGGACGAAATGTTTACTCCTCAAGAGTGCCAGATCAAGCGTTTCGCAGTCCAGAGTGGTCAGAGCTTAATGCCGTTGTTCGGGCGGTAAATATCCCAGTTTTTGACTCTGGAAGCGCCTGAATGTGATGGGTGCTTATTTTGCAATGTTTGAATGCATTTGCTGTCGTTCAGCCATACTACGAGGCAAATAGGTTTCTAGATCAAGACATATCAGCTAAGACGATGTCCTAGCTTCTGTGGTCCGACTAAGGTACTCTTTTGAATTGTTTCTTGTTATTTTTTATTATTTCTAAGTTTTTTTGTGCCGTTCTCAATAGTTCGCCCAATCTCTTCTGATTGTGAACCCCTATAGTGAATATTTGAATAAGATAATATTCCGATACTATCAATTTAGATTTGCTGCGTTTATTTCGGACACCTGTATATTCCGATCGTGCGTTTATTTTGCCCCGGAGGAAGTACAAATTAGCATCACTTGTTGTTAATTTATTCAGATTAAAGCTACTGCTATTTTATTTGCTAGGCCTGCTTACTTTTATCTACTACATTCTAATGCCGCAATCGGTATGGCCTCTAGAGCGTGCAATGTATTTCCCGAATACAATGGAATATGGGTTATGGATATTAGGACCAGACCCACCACCCAACCCATGAAGCCCCTACATGACTACCTTAATCCCGCTTTGTCCATTTTTGGTGAATTTTCTCTATTATTCATTTGGGCTCTGCCGGGGATAGGACCGAACACAACCACATTGGGAGTTGCTAAGGAGCGACCAAAAGCAGGGATGATTTATCCCCAAAATTTTGAAAACATAAAGTTGGGTTTAAATAAAGCTCAATAAAACCCAAAGTGCGCAGCGTTGCGCAGCCAGTACGGGCCCGTCTTAGTTCATGAACGTTTTGAAAGGAACACATGTGCTATGAATATAGAGATGATAAGAAATCTATCTGACTATGCTATGCCGTCAACTATAGTGGACTACTACTATTCAAGTAATATCAAAAAACCAATTCTTTACGTGCTCACGGGCCGGCCTCTCTTAGAGCCTTGGGAGGAGCTACTACCTTCTTGTTGAGTGGGGTTTCCACCCACACCGAAAGGATTCGGCGTGTTGTCTGAGTTGTCAGTCAATTTTCTTAGTATTGGGACTCTCTTTGGGGCTCAAGGTCTCTGGAATTGAGTCTTGAGAACATAGAGAACTTTGGAAATTGGAATCTCCGAATCAGATCTGAGTTGCATTCATGACTCATCGGAGTATCCTGAAATAAAACCCATTTAAACCCAATTCCGCCGCGCATGGTAAAGGTGGGTTTTATTTAAAACCCAATAAAACCCAGAACATTAAAACCCTATCCTGCCATCCCTGACCAGAAGGTAGCGACCAGATGGGAGTTGCTAAGGAGCAGGCAAACCGGAGCAGATGTACATAAACGGGATCTTACGACGTCATAAAAGGGTGTCAATTGTAAGTAGGTACATTGTTCCAGACAGACCTCAAAGACTACCCCCCCCCCCCCCCCCCCCCCCCGCGCTTTCAAGTGCTGGACATTAGAGGAATGGTGGTGAACGGTGTGGAAGGAGCTCGAGCTTGTTTTCCATTATGGACTCGGAAGAAGAAACCTACAAGAAGCCTGAGATAGATGCGGCTGCAGCGAAAGATTATCTACTAAAGTCAAAAGCGTTAAAGTACATGGATCAAATCCGAGGCAAGATACTCGCTACTTTGGAAGAGCTTGTCAATTTGTAGAGGGAAGATCTCGCTACACAACGATCCGTCTGTAGTTAATTAGTGTATATCGAGTGCCCGCTTTTGAGACGCGATGCTACACGAGTTTTCTTCCTCAAGAGACCCGTTCAATTTCGGTCTTATGTTTTCTGCGTTTACAGCAAGCAAGACGTTCAGTGAACGGGTAGAACTACTACCGGCACCTGCCTTGAGAGACTGGGGTCAAGAAAAGTTTTCAGGACACTAAAATGCTGACCTTGAATGTCAAACGGGAATAAACCGTTCATGGTGTCACAACTGACGAAGAAATGATTCAAAACGACATGCGTCAGGAACATTTTGCACACTTGTTCTTCCTACAAAACATAGGAGTATGTGGTGAAAGAACACAAGTAGTTCTTCCCACAAGTAAGCGAGCTTCAAGGCAAGTATCAGCTGCAGCGCTTAATGAGCAACGCTTCTCGTGAATTGTCCGTTGAATTAACTTCAAGCTTGAGAGCTTAAGGCAATGGTTTCCATATCTTAAAGACTACAGGAAGTAAGACGAAAGCTGCATATGTCAAAGTCACTTTTTATCCTGTTTTCTACTTCTCTATATTGGTTGACACAGTGTACCATAGACTGTCGCTGTGCGATCTCGTTTATGTACACCATCTCCGGTTAGCCTGCTCCTTAGCAACTCCCCGACCAGAGCGACTATTACGTTATCACGAAGAAGCGACCGTGCATATGAAAGGGGCACACATATGCATAGAATCGAGTTGGCACTTTTGACGCTAAAAACTGGTTTATTCGTTTTCCGTCGTATAACCATCAAACCTTTTAAGCTGCCGTATAATATAATACATCTGATAAGGTAGCCCCCGAACATACTGAGGTCTACATTCTCTTACTAACGTGGATGATCTCGCTGCTATTCATTTTTTGTGTTATAAGGTAAACGATTAAAGCCGCCGAGGTCTACATTCGGCTTTGATGACTTACCGGTACTAATAACGTTCGATTGTTACCAAGTAAGCCATCATCATTTTCGTTGAACGAAAACTGAGTCTCCGCCAACTCATTCGAATAAAACAAGTATTCTTTATCACCGTTAGATGGACGACCCCGGTATTACTATGTCATTGTCATTCAGCATAAGCAAAGATCCCAAGACTACCGTCGCTCGTGCTCGTCTCCTTTTGGTCCACAGTTCAGACATAGAATCACCTACAGTGCCAGAAGGGAGATAAGCGGGCGGCTTTTCAAGAGGATATCGCTTGGCATAAATTTTTTTTATCAGTAATCGTAATCAGAAGCCTTGATCTATCAAAAAGGTCGGTATTCCATTCACTCGTCGGGCCAAAAGTCGAGGAATTATATAATATAATTGGATTTTTGGTGTTTTTTTCTGTTTTACAATTAAATACAGCCAATCCAATTTTAAGTTCGCATACCGAGTTTTAAATTTGCGATATTAGCCCCTAATTGTTGACAGATTAGCGTTTAGGACTAAAATGCATCAAACTGACGAAACCCGAACACCCCTGCACGATTCGGGCCCTGCAACCGACCCGGACAACCCAGGGGAAGATGGAGACAATACTTCCAAGCACGAAGAAACGAGATATGCTGACGAAATCGTGCCGGAAACTCCGGACTCGCCGGGGGTAGACGTATCACGCCCGGAGAGGGATGAAGATCAGGTATCAGCAGTGGTACCGACTAAACCGGTACCTGAGTCAGTATTACCACTGACAGACTCGGAAGGAACAATGGAACATTCTATGGAATCACCGGTAATACCGGGGGGACTCACCTGAAGTCATTAACATAAAAGTGACAACTGATGCCTAGTTCTCATATAATTATTATTGCGATATGTGACTTCGTCTGCATCAATGCTTGTGAAACCAAGCTGCAAAATGCACCAAAAAAATATTTAAAAATCTTTAAAGATATTTGCATTACCGATAATGGCTGTCTTAAACGAGCAATGGTAGGAACAGGAATATAATCGTTGATATCCATGCTTTTTTAAATTAACAATTTCACGACAAAATTCTCCCTCAGGCTGATTTTACTCTGTGCCTCGGAATATGCAAAAAAAGAACAGGAATCATTTAATAACACAAAATTTAAAAAGTAAGATGAGGTAAAAGCTTTCGCAGTTTTTCCACAATCTTCGCCATTCCCAGAATCCAGTAGAATTAATCAAACAATCAAGTGAGGTACAGCTACATATGTTAGGATCAGCCGCCTCACAGGAGCCAAAGCATTTGGCACAAGCACTTACGACAGCACTAAGTCAAGCGGTCAAGACGAGACTGCGAGCACAAGCTTGGATCGACTTAACGCAAGAACTATTTACTGTCATCTATGTTAAAGCACGTGGGCCGGTTTCCAAGTTATCGGAGGCGGCTAAACGACTACAGCAAAGAGTGTCAATAGTGTGGGCCATACTAATTTCGCACTCAATATTTTGCATGGAAAATCGAAATTAGTGTGGGCTTCGGTAATTCTGCACCCACGCTAATAATGTCGCTGCGGAATTAGTATAGGCCACACTAATCGTTTCGTGCAAAAATAGCGTGGGTTCTGCGTTTCAGCAATATAATACACTTCAATTATAATTTTTAATAAGATAGACGAGGGCTCACCATAGGACTGAATTAGAACATGGATGTTTACGTATCTAAGTCGTGTGTTGTGAAGTGTATTAATAACCACACGTATTGTGTGATATAACTTAGATACTCAACAATCACGTGATGTGTTCATAACGTTAATTCTGTAAGTGCATTATTATCATTAGTATAACTATATGAGTACTACTAATAAAGAAAGCGTTGCTAGTCAATATTGCTCCTTCTCCGTTCATGCACTAATTTTCTTGCTAAGCAATCTCTATGATGTTGCTCTACAATTCTTGCTAAAAAAACTATTACAGCACGCATTGACACGTACCAAGTGTATCTTTCGTTTTGCAAGAACTTGTTTAATAATGCACAAGAAAATGGGGGGATTTTCCTATTTGTATTTTCACTTACACTATGAAGCTTAGTGCAATACAGCTTTAAAACAGCATCGTATTATTGAAGCTCGCTATCGGCATATCCCCCCATTAATGCTCCTATTACATGCCACAAGTTTAGGCCATAAACAGAATTTTCGAAATTAGCGTGACTTATTGACGAATAGTAAAAAAGCAAAATTAGTGTGGCCCATGGTATTTGCGCAGCCACACCCACACTAATGACACTTTTTACTGTGCCGACTCTAAAGGCCGCGGAGGCAGAGAGGCTACTGGATTACTACGAATTAGCTGTGGTAGATGGCAAGAAAGACTGAGATTTCCGGCGACAACAAGTTGTGGGATCTGCACTGCAAGCACAACGTTCCACGCAGTCATTTGAAGGTATTTTATGGAAGGCGACTGGACAAGAGAAAGTCAAAGAGGTGGAAACTTTGCCAGCGCCATTAAAGGGGTGGGCAAGCAAAGTAGCAGGGCCAGTTTTAACAGACTCTGACGATAAATTGTCGAAGAAAACCTTCCTATTCAAGACGGAAGTTTATACGCCGGATGAAATTTTACGACTACGAGCGGTTTGTGAAAAAGAGTTTGGAAAATTTGCACCCATGACAGTTCGAGAAGAAGGTGAAGATGAATGGAGGATTGTACAAGGATTAGTGGAGGAGACAATCATTGCGAAGCAATTACCCCAGTTTTTGAAAAGGATCATGAAAATTGATGATCAAGTGCGTTTGGTGCACACCATTCGAGCCCAAGGTGAAGGCTGCCTTGTGATGGAGTTGAGAGGTGGGAGCCCGATAAGGGAAGCCTTTTTAAGTACCAAGAGCATTCAGGAAAGTATTGCGACAGCTGCAGCTACAAGGGGATCTGGGAGTGTTGCTTTGTGTCGGATGGTGGCGCAAGTAAAGAACATAAGATATGACAGTGGGAAACACGCATTGTATTCATTTCTTAACGCGGGATATGGCCAAGAAGTTCGTAGGGGTAATGGTGCCCTTTCACCGATATGATCATGCATTGAAAAATTTACATCACGATGCATCTGCATAAGCAAAGTCGGCATGGGAATGTCAAATGGATAGCAATGGGGAACGATTTGACCACAAAGGATATTACTCCAGTGTGCTCAAAAACATTACGAGATCACTGGATCTTCTAAAACTGTCTGGTTTTTTGCGGAAACTCCTAGGTATGGAGTTTCAATTAGATGATCTTGACAAGAGCGGGCCCTTCTCGGATACTTCTACGCTGTGGGAGCTGATAGTGGAATCCGATGAATGTCTAACGGCTTTACGGGATAGTAAACGGATTTTCTTGGGTCACACAATGATTGTTGTGGAACACCCTTCGATACGAGGTCGACGACAATGTCTTCGGTGTGGGAATATAGGGAACCCCATGCGGAAATGTGTGACGCCTCTGGCGGAACTGATTAAGTTGCATTGTATTCAGGTTAAGATGGAAGACTTAAAGCAATATGCCCCCCCCCGTTGCAACCTTCCGTAGCATGGAAGAGTTACGAACTCGGGTGGAAGCAGTACGAGAGCGTCAACACCTGGAAATTGACACTGAGACAAAGGCAGCGGACCAAGGTGAACACGAAAGGGGACCAGCAAATACAAGGGATGTACATCAAAAGACACCAAGGAAAGGCTCGGAGATGGGAGAAGTGAAAGGGGCACAGCCGATACCATTAGAGAATCATGTAAGGACACAGCGTCAGCAGGTAAACTCTGAATGGGTTACGGTCACAAGGAAGAAAGTAAGAGCTGTTGGGGACACCTGTGTATCCGGGGAAGAAGGGGAAAAGGCGCCTATACCAAAAGTGGAGTCCAGTCTAAAGGCTGCTATCCAGAAATCACAAGATCCTCCATCTCAACAGACGAGTGGACAACAAGGCATGGAAAACTTAAAGGAAACGAAGGATAAAAGGCGGGCCAATCATTACAAGAAAAAAGACAAACAAGACAGGAAAACGGAGCGGGAGAGACAGGCGTTAGTTCTTCAGAAGAAAGACAGTGCCCTACTCATGCTGGAGGGACGAGCTAAAACATATCTTTCGGATGTGATGAAAAAAGTGGAAAGTGAAGAAGGACCGATCCGACCTCTAAAACCTTTACGAGTTGATGACGTTTCACAATCGGAGTTATCGTCTATTGCGAAGGTGGTAGAATTACTGGGCCTCGAGCCCACGTCGACGCCAGCTACAGGCAATTGCCAAATGTATGCTGTGTGTCAAGATTTGACGTGCTCGGAAAAATTAAAGGATAACGTGGAACTATTGGAATCAATGACGAAACATTTGAAAGAAGGCTGTCTAGCCAGAGCTTTGATGGAATTTGATGTTAAGTTTTCACCGGAAGGGTGGAAGATGACTTTAATTGAATTGGGGCGTGGGTACTCTCGGATATCACCTAAGGAATCTAAGAAAAGATTCCAGGACTATTTGGTAGAATTTGCCAAGGTTACTGATACGATCCCAAGGTCTTCGTGGGGAAGTAACGATAAGTTGATGTCCATAAGTACTATGCTTCAAAGAGACATCTACGTAATTAGTCAGCCGCCTGGGGCTAAAATACCAGGGCTACTTTATTTCACGCCAGAAACAAGGACAATTCGAACTAAAAGTTACCAGATGAGTGGCGAGTATCCGATCACAGTTGGTTTTTTTTTTAACGAAAGAATGCGTGCGTTATATGGGGAGGAAGACACAGAATATCATGATGGAAAACGGCCGCTAATCTTGGAATACAGCGGTCAACACTATTCAGCTATATTAAGTGGCGAGCGAGATGTTTTCTCGGAGGATATCACTATGGAAGAAGATAGTGAAGATGAAGACTTTGAAGATGACAAAGGTGATAGTGGAGACCCAAACTCTCCCGTATCAGATGGAGTTACATCCTCACAAGAGATAGTAACAAGTGACGACAGTACGATGACGAATTATGGAAGTCAATCCGCATGGGATCCCGAAGATTGGGACGGTAATATGGACGATTTATTTCAACGGCTAAACGGACCGACGATACATCATGGTCTGAAATGTGAAATTACCGAGATCATACTGACCAAGGCCAAAGGATGTGTGAATTATTACATTTCCTAGCGGATACAGTGTCCAAGTTGTCTCTACCAGAACAGGAAAGTTTAATGAGAGCGGATCTATCTGACCCAGTTGCATGCACAGGGTTTTTACAAATTTCTGAACCCATTTTCAAACAGTGGTACCATAAAGTATGGCTGGATAATCAATCAGAACAAGAATGCTTACGAATCTCAGACGGTTCTCCATCCGGCTCGGCGTACAAGGACTCGGAACAATCGGCGAGTTCTCAAGAAACTCACGCCTCAGGGGGGAGAGGCCAACGTCTAAACGTGTCTGTCATCGTATTGGACAAGAGGAACAAAAGGAAGACATGGACATTTGCCTGTAGAGAGGGAATTGATGAACGAGTTGATGACCTGCGAATCCGATTCTTAGATGGAGGATATGTCACTAGATGATTTTAAGGTGGCGTGACATACGTTGTTGGAAAATTAGGAGGAACAAACCGGAATTCCGTTTCCAGTGGTAAGTTTGACTAAAACTCTGTGGATAAAAGCGGCTCGCCTGGAACCAAATAGGTTATTACATTTAATTAAAGACGTACCAGGTTTGCATTATATCCTGGATAGCGTACATTCCAGTGTAATAGTAGAAATGACAAAGACTTGGAGGCAGCAGTGTTGGTTGGCTGTTATAGATGCGGGGAAACGTGAAGGCTTACTTGATTTACCAGGGAAATGGTTCCAGGAGTGAGAAGAAAAGTTTATGGTCATGAAAACGTTTGGGCAGAAAACAGCAATATGAATAGCTCGCACGAATGGTCATGTCTTAGGAAAATTCAATATGGAGGAAATTCTGTCTTAAAGCTACTAGCACCGCGTCAAGTTTTACCCCTGGTCCATATGCTCCTTATATCCCACATTTTTGCGGAACATTTGGCAGCCATGGTTGGGAAAAATTATCACCCGACAGATACAGTTCTTTGCTTACTTCAGCGTCATTTGAAAGTATTGGAACTCAGGCACGAATACGCGATGAAGGTAACAGCAATTGAAAAAGGGGAACCGGCTGCCTGGAAAGCATTATTTACGTTCATTTACGTGGAAAATGCGCAACCATCCACAGTTGGAGAAACAGGAGAAACAGAAGTTATTATGGAACAGGATCGGGAAGATCCAAGTCGGTACTAAGGGCACCGCATTGGACGCCTTACCAAAAACATCATACTACAATCTGAACAGTCTAGACATATTCACGAAACATAGGTTAGTGAAGGATTTGGAATATACGACGGAACTTGGGTCTGTTTCGAAGACACATTCTCAATTGATGAGTATAATGCTTAGTCAGAATGTACGTGGTTTTGCACATAAAAATATCTCGGACTGGATGAAGGCATGGAGAAGAGGCAGTTCGGACTATTTGGCGCAAATAATATTACTACAGGAGACATAGTCTCTAACGAAGAAAAGCAGCAATTATCCCAAAAATGGGCAGCTATGTGGGGAACTAATGGGAGAAATAAGATTCTTTCTTATTGGAGTGTTCATCCACAGAAACAAGGAGAAGTGGCGATATTGGTATGTCCGGATATCGCGGATCAGATCACTTCATGTGCCCCTGAGAAGTGATCGAATCGAGTCATGTTCGTGTACTGGAATGATTGTGTGATAATCAATATTTACGGTCCGTCAAGTGATGTAAAGCATCGAGAAGTATTTTTTGATAATCTCAGAAATCTTTTTAAACGAAGACCCAAAAATTGCGTACTAGGAGGAGACTTCAACTGTGTTGATACCCCGGCTTTTGAAAGGTTAGGGGGCAATCGATCCATACGGCCGGAAAGGTCAGCTCTATATCGACTTATTACTGATTGGCAGATTTGGGATGCACGACTTCTGATGATACCTGTAACAGAAGAGGTAGTCATTGGCCCGTCTGAACACTATACGTATTGACGTATTGGCGAGGTAACTTAGCCAGTCGCATTGATAGATTTTACATTTCGGAAAATTGGAAAAGCTGGGTAGTGTGGGTAGCAGTGGAGGCACCTCCAATTCTCTCGGACCACAACCAGGTCCTTTTATGTCTTAAAGATCCAAGTGTTTCGAGACGACAGATCTCAAATAGAAGAATGGCGTATCCCTTCCCAGGATCCACTCAAGACCAGACCCGTATGACGATTATGGACAGACTTACGGAGTGTAAACTAACAATTACTGCCGCAGCTAGCTGGGACCACTGGATCAATGAATGCCGGGGCATCATTTTCAGAGTGCGAAGAAATTTGGCTAGAAGAAGAAAGAGAAGGTTACATCATCTCCATAGAATAGTTCGAGATAATGCTAAAACGAGAAAACACATTGTTCGTGCGATCTCGGAGGCATTACACAAAGAACGCTCTGTTCGACGGGGGTTTCGTCTACATCTATCGGCAGCAGATGTTCGCTGGCTTTTTAAAAGGGCGCCAGTCTGGGAACGAGACCAGACGGTTTCCAAGAAAAAGGCTGTGTCCGGCCCTCCATTTCCAGCATCTTTATCGATTCCGGATAAATTTGCTGCAACCTGGAAGCACATTCTCAGTTCAAGTCACCGGAAAGTAAGGCAAAATTATTAGAGGCCCTACAGCAGTATTCGACAATCCCGGCGGACCGGAAGGTAACCGAGCACCAAAATGAGGCTTTAATGGCAGAAATTCAAGAGGAGGGTGTCGAATGGGTGATTAAACGGATCGATCGGAGAAAGGCAGCCGGACAAGATTGACTTGGCAACGACTTTTACAAAGATTTCTCGAAAAAAGTTGTGGGTCTCCTGACAAAGATGTTCAACGAAATCCTGTTAGGTGGAACACCACCACAATCCTTTTTGAAGGCCGTCGTTATTCCCTTACGGAAGAAAGGGGATTCGAGCAATGCTTTGGATCATAGGCCCATTTCGTTGTTGACGACGGGATACAAACTGTTTGCAAAAATTTTGGCTCGAAGGCTGCAAGTTTTTTAGGTCAGTTAATCGGGGAAACCCAGCAGGGATTTGTAACTGGACGGAAAATGGACAAGGCGGTTGTAATGATGCAATCTATTTTCGAAGTTTATAAACATCAGCATAAAGAGTCAGCGGCGCAGAGTGTGGGGATACTTTTCCTGGACTTCGGCAAGGCTTATGATACGGTTGACAGGAAGTACTTGTTTCTGGTGTTACGTCTTTTTGGTTTCTCGGCCCATTTTGTCGATCTCATGCATAGAATACATGATGGAACAACAGCAGAATTCCTGGTGAATAATGATTTCTCAGAGCCATTACCTGTAAGATCTGGGATACGGCAAGGTTGCCCTTTAGCTCCACTTCTATTCATTTTAGCGGTAGAGCCACTCGCTTTGGCTCTCCTTCAAGAGCAGAGGATACAAGGAATTCAGCCCTTGACAAATGATCCATCAATACACCACAGGTTTTCTGCATTCGTAGATGATTCAACGATATTCCTAAAACATGCCGACCAGGTACCGGTGGCACTGGCTGTGGTTCAGCGATTCGTAGATTTGTCAGGATTACAGGTTCAGCCAGTCAAAAGTAAAATTGTGTTTTTAAATTCAGACTATGTACCAAAAAACTGGAACACATTACCGGTATTACCGGAAGGTGAAACCATCAGGTACCTTGGATATTTCTTTGGGTGGGTGACTCTGACAACGGTTAACTAGGCATTACGACTGCGGATTGTGCAAAGACGATTGGCAACAGCGACAGAATGTGGAACTGTTTTTATGGATAGAGTCCAACTGTTTAGTGTGATAGCGATTCCGTCTATTCTGTTTACAGCGCGGATGTTTGAACCGCCACCCGAAGTTGTGCAAGAATTAGTTTACATGCAGAAGAGTTTCTTATGGAAAAACAGTGCAACTGGAGAGAGATGAAGACACAAGATTTCACCGACATTGCTGTTCACCCCACACGCGGCTGGGGGAGTTGGTCTTATTTCAATCCCGGTTGCTATCAAAGTACAACGATTGAAGCTGGCGTGTCAGTGGCTCATCGCGGCGCCGTACGGTTACCAGCAAGCCTGGTTGAACTTATCCGGTATAGGGTCCATAACGGTATCAGGACAAACAATAACGCCGCTTCCAGGTTATACGGTATGTCAAGCTGGGAGATCATACGAACCAGGACGGACAAAAACAACAGCACGAACTATTATGGAGTGGTTGTGTCCGAGGGCGCATGATACTGAACAATTACAAAAGTACACTACGCACTTTTTACCCAGGGCAATTGATCAAATGGAGGCAAGACTGGGAATGAAAGGACTAGGTCTCAAGCGAGATGATAAGTTTACGATTACACTAGACATTGATGCTTATCAGTATCACGGTCTACTCCCAGACTCGATGATATCTTTCTGGGGAACATATGCTTGGGCATCGAATCCTTGGATCAGAGAGGAGAGAGCGTCGACGTTGGTGCCCAGGAAATATGATCGCATCCCGCCTGCAACCATTAGAGAATTAGGCATTTTACGACTAACAACATCTTCTTTTGTATGGCAGGTACAGGGAGTGCAAGGAATTTCGCATGCAAGAGCTAAAGTTGGTCGATGGTTGTGTGCGATAATTATCGCGTCGCCAAGAGCAGAGTATGTCATTATATTGGGGAGCGGATGCAGCTACGTCTTAGTCAGGGGACGACATGTCTGGAAACTTTCACATGGGATATCACGGCTCCAGGAAATAAAATAAAGAAAGGGAGGATACAAGGGGAAGGAGTGCGTCTAAAATAAAGAAAGGGAGGATACAAGGGGAAGGAGTGCGTCTTAAGCAACAAGCTGATGGGATCAATTGGAAAGTTGTCGCAAGTACGAAACTATACAACATAGATGATTCACCATTAGTTGGAGAACGGGTAGTTTTCCAGCCTCATCCGGATTTGCATCTTATAGGATGGGAGGTAGCTGAGGACACGCAGATAAGGAAGATATGGCCTAAACTGCGTCGGTCCTTTCGGAAGCTGTACTATCAGGGGGTCGCGCCGCAATTAACTACTTTACTAGGGAAGTGGAGAAATAACTGCGCAAAGAGTACTTGGTGGAATAATCTTCAAGATGTGGAACCCAATCAGGTATGGGACCATGATAATATGTTGACTAACTATCAAGTGTGGGCACAGTTTAGGTCGCCACCATGCAATTTAATACCTTTTAGACCCACCAGGTCAGAACATATGAACTCGATGACCGATGTACCAGTACGCGGACAGATCTTTGTCATATTTTGTGGGAATGTCCAAGAGCTCAAGCATTTTGGATACGTTTGTTACAGCAGTGGTGTGGTACGATGGTACCGGATTCGAGAATATGAAGGTTTCAATCAGCGGTGGTGACAAGACGAGCGCCATCAATTGGTTTGAATGTCAAGAAGGCGATGATGAACCAGAATGGATGGTATGACGACTCATACACAGAAGTCTTTGGAAAGGACTTTGCGGGATTGGAATGGCATGGTTATGGCAGTTGCGCAATCAAGCAATCTTTCAAGGTATAGTAAAAGATGCATACGAGCATTTGGAATTCATTTGGCGTCAATGTCGAGCCCAAGTCGAAGCGGTAGCGGATTATGAATCTAAACTCTATGGATCACTGCGAAGAAGGAATCCGACTGAAAATCAGTTTACAGTGCGTCTTCAATCACCCTCCAGCACCGGATCCTGTTTCATGTAACTTATTGCCAGAACCAAGCTGTGTAGCAAGTGACGGAACCATATCCAGAATTTCTGAGCCAAGATTACATTCTAGATTACATATGTTCATAGTTGCTAATCGTTAAGACTAAATAGACTATATTTTACTACTACTAAGTTCGCATATCGATGGTATATCGGCTATCAGTAGCAAAAGCAGGTACATGCAGTACAAAAGTGGACATGAATATTGTACTAGTATAAAGATACCAAAGCCATGAAAACTTCAACTCGAGCTTCTACAGACGAAGTACCGCCTTGTTCAGCCAACGAAATTGAATTACGACTGTATTGGTGAATAGATGAATCTTGACCTTAGCGTTCCTCACTAGTGAGCTGTACAAATACTAATCATTTTGCATCTTACATAGGAGAATGTGAAGTCATCGTTTGGATACAGCACATATGTTTTGGCACCCGAAAAAAACTCACCAGAGGTGAATAAAGGATTTTTTTCTACGTTGGTGTATTGAATAGGAAGTGATGTTTGCAGCCCTCGCTGTTTATACAAAGGACACTGATGAAATAAAACATTTAATGGTAGCTGATGTCATCATGGACGAATTCATCACGCCTTATGGAAGACCGTATTTATTTTGTTAGACCTACGTAAAGATGACTGCTATTAACGATTTATATTTTCTTAAGGCCCTCACCTTCCATATTCTGAAGAAACACGTTCGCTCAGAAGCGTTTTATCTCTAAAAACATTACGGGTGAAACAACTTTAGTGCTGCTGTCTGAAGCCATCAAGAAGCTGTACAATGGTCTCGACCTCACTTCGGAGCAACACCGTTTCGAGGCTGATACGCACAAGACGCTCTGCGAGGAGAATTCACAAGTGGCATTGATGCTTTCAGAGGTATCTGATTTGCTGGCTAGCAAAAACCTTCAAGAACTAGTAAGCACGCGTTTGGTTAATGGTCAATGCATTACTTCGACTTAGTTCCAAAAGTACATTTTTGGCTGGCAGTTATCTCTCAGTGTTCAACACAAGTAGCATCTATCGGTATAACGTGATCGGAAACATTTTCGTTGTAGCCATTTTCATCTCAAGTTCAACAATTCAAGTACCCACTTTGGTACTGCATGTTACCTGCTTTTGCTGCCGATAGCTGGTATACCGGCTGTGGCCATCGGCATGCGAAGAAAGATCTAATTATAATTGGGTTGGTTGTATCCAATTGCAAAACACTAAACTACCCAAAATCCATATATTCCCCATCGAAAGTCTGTCATACAAAATAACAAATCGCCTGTTTGTTTATACTTGGCTGCTTCCCTTATTTGTGCCAGACTGACAAAGTCGTTCGACTCACGCGGCAGTAGATTTCTATACGCAAACACAATGTCTGCCATAAAATCTTCTTGCCCGCTGCTGCTGTCTGTCTCCGCTTTCCAAAGAACTCCCACCAGAATCCATCTCTACACGAAAGTTCCACAGCACGTTCACCAACAGGGGCGCATAGTGAACATTCTGGTGCCGACAAAAATTGCGGTGACCGTTGTTATGGCTCTAATCCTTATTCTCTTCCTTTGCAGAGTCCACCGACGATCCATTGTCAGTAAAATCTAACGATAAAGACATGGACTCTGAATTACGGTCCGTACCATATTCCTCCAGCCGAGTTGGACACTGATTCCGCACGCAACATTTTCTGTTGAGTGTCACTTGAAAGAGTGATGCCAGCGCCACTAGATGATCCGCTCGTAGATACGAACCCTCCATTGCTTTGAAAAGGAGGCTTCGTAAATCTCCGGCGATCGACCGGTTGTGTGCCCAGGAACAAGCATGCCTGTAGTGTCCGCTGTGGTCAAACTACTATTCGATCCGCGTTCACGCCCAGCGACATCACGATAAAACCCACGAAAGAGCGAGTGCTCGACGCCGCGCACGTATGAAATGTGTTTTTCGCGATGCCAGGCGGCAAGAGTGCGTGGGATCCATTCACCTGTGTCGCGGAGAAAAAAAAGTCCCTCACCAAGTGAAAGCGATTTAAGAAGCGGTGATTCGGCTCGCTTGTCTTGAAGCTGAAGAAGCTTCATCGGTCGCTTAAGAATCATCGCCAAAAGACATGCAGGCGTCTCAGCAGCTTCTTCCAACACACTTAATGCCGCCTTGGCAACCTCCTTTTCCTGTGAAAGTTGGGTTACCAAGGCATCAACCCCCCCCACACTTATCAAAATCAGCCACCTCAGACCGAAGCAACGCACGCAAGAAGCAAGTCGCATCGAGACACAATGCCTTTGAACCTTCCATCATCCAAGACTGAAATAGTTTGCGACAACTACCGTCAACTGAGTACCGGTCCAAATTGGCTAAAATGAGTCGACACAAGAAATCATGGCCTTTTGTAACTCGATGCAATTCGCAAAATATCCGCGAAAAAATTCATTGCTGGCTCGGTCAGTGCTCGAGACTGGCCCGTCCCTAGAGTTACTCATGCCTCCAGGATGCCACAATGAATCATAGCGAGCAGGATTATGACCGTGTAGTTGTCCAGCAGATTGTGGTTCCCTGCAAGTGGATGGTATTTGCTCTGCACTCGACAGAGATATAGGTAGCGGTGGCGGGCGTGTCAGCGGCTGTGTCGATCGCCGACTTGTCCAAGCTTGGTTTCTAGTAAAAAATCTCGCAAATAGGGGACAACACTGCTTTCTGAACGTCCACCCTCACCCACTGGCCATACCAGTCGGTGATCAATAACTGCAGGCCTTGTGGATTGCTACCCAACATCACCATTCCTGTCCACGAGCGCATTATCGAAGTATCAACAATAGCGTCATAAGAAGCGAATACCGGCCAGATCTTCTTGAAATGATGGCTCAAGAATAGCATCGACCAATATTTTGGTGTCATTTGCTTGTGCCACGACCTCTACATTTAGTAGAGCTAACTCTCGCATCGTCTCTAAAGACACTCACCGCATAGTGTCGTCCTTGTTTCCTGCAATGGTTGGCATTTGCGCGACATCGATTTCCTCACCCTACGCACCAGTTTTAAAACTTGTACTCTTTCCGCCAAGTTTTTTTGCTCCTGCTCCAGTGAACGCACTACAAAAACTCGTAAATTGAGATCCACAAGGTGTATTTTTAACGCTGCTACTGCTACTGATGGAGTAGCACAGGGCTCTAAGCACTCCTGCACGCGTAAATGTGTCCGAGTGTGACACTAATCGACGCATAGCCTTCATAAGTCGCTCCTTCGGAAAACTATCGAGCTGGAGCGGGACATTCTTTAGTTCCTACTTATAATAATCAATGGTGTATACAAGTTCGTGAGCTTTAGAAAGAAAATGTAGCAGTCGTACGTAGCAGATATAGCCGGTACTGTCGAGTTTAGACTTGCGGCCTAGACTAATGCGTTCAATGAGAGTGCAGATGGCCGCCAAACTCCCGTCTCCGCGCGAAGCGGAGCCTTTCCGTCGGGTTGCCATTTATGCAAGGGGATTTTGGTGTTTTGTATACAAGTAGATCCTTGTATACACAATTGCGTTTATTAAGGGAAAGTTGGGTGAAATGAATTCGAACCATAACCGACTTTATTTTGAGGTAAGTATAGTGTAGGTTTCAAAACTACTTGCACTTTTCTCGTAACTCTCGACACTTCGCTATATATAGATAAGGTAGCAATTTAATTCTTTCTTAATACACATTTTATTAACTCAGTCCCTGTGTTCAACCTACGTGACTATGTCTGACTTGGTAGCTACGTCGACTGTTATACCGTGATATAGTAAGGTATAAGATTCGACCATCAAGTGCAAGTTTATTCAAGTTATTTGCTGAATCATCGACTACAACGAGGCTAAAGCATAAGTTCCTACTGCAACATGGAAAATGATACTTTTGAACAGGTTATAAGCCCAAAAGGCCACAATGTCGTCGACAGTCATAGCCGTGAGGAGAAAAAGGACGCAGGTTTGGGTGCTGAAGAAGCAGAGATATTGAAGTTGGTTCGAGGACTAGCTGAGCGAATGGGAAAATTGGAGAATTCAAGGAACAATATGGACGAGTATGGTTTCAATAACTCAATGAGGCTTGGTACTCGGATGCGAATGGAATCCTTTGACAGTACGCCCGAGAAGAAATTGTGGTGTAGTCGCTCTCAGAAATTCTTCCTGAGACACGAACACCCACGGGGGGCCCAGATGACTGACTATCGGAGGGGGTACTCCGTCCATCCGAGTCATGATCCGATCTGGCATCCGGCCGGCTGGATCGGTCACTTCCATCACCTTGGTCGTGACGACTTGGATGATCCATGTTAAAAGCTCACCTTGTGTACCCGTCAGCACTGGCGGTTGCGCTCTCTTGATAGACCCTTGGGCGAAAAGTGTAAAGTCCGTCGAATAAGGAGACGAGGGTTAGGACTAGGGGTAGCTCCTGGGCGGAAATCTTCACCGGGGAGCTCGATTGGCAATATACTTGGGGTTTGTATACTGCGACGGCTGGACCGAGAATAATCGATCGGCCAGCTAAACCAATGACAATAAAGGGGTAAATCCAAACGTGTACGTAAAGGGGAATCCAAATATAACTCCACAATCTTCCACAGAAGGCCAAAATGTTATCACTTCCCAATACTTAATATACCGTGTTCAAAAACGGGCGACTTGAGGTGAGTATACGAAACGCCGCGACTCCCGGTCAGGGGACTTCCGGTGGGTTACTTTAACCTTCCCCGGGCAAACCAATAGCAGCAAGAGGGGACCTTGTTAGCCCTCCGCTGTGAACCAATGAAAGCGACTTGTGTCTAAGAAAGCGAAACGTATACTGATTTTTATCCATAACGTAAACTTTCAGTTTAGTGCGCTCCCATCAGTTTAGTGCGCTTTAAATATATTTACCAATCAAAAAATGATTCAGCTATTTTTCAATGATGATAGGTCAGAATCGCAAATCTATCATCTCACCATTACCTTCACAATTTTATTTTTTTCCGCCAACGCTCCATACCTGCTGCGGTTTGCGCGCCAGACCGATAGCAGGTACTTTATGGTCACGCAGAACGCGTCGTCTTGTGGACCCTGAAAGCCAGTATTATTGCCTGCGTCGCTTCTTCGCTAACCGCCTTCTATGACTCGGGCATGGCCGGCAAAGCTATTGGCTTTCTAAACATCTTCTTAGCTCTCGCAATTATCACCTATCATCTCGGTCCGGCGTTCGATCGTTTTTGCAGCATCCAACTTGACTGCCGCCTCTCGAATTTTACGGGTATTTCCTGGAACTATCTCATCAGCTTACATGGTTTTGTTGGCGAAAGAGGTGTGGGCTATAGTATGGAGTTTGGCCGTTGTCGCGTTCTCGCGAAAGCAGTTGAAAATTTTCATGACCTTAACTCGTTTGGCAACACATACTTCTTCTTTATGCTGCTGAGGTGGGAATTATTCATCACTTTCTTCTACACCCATATTTGACTTAATCTGAGCGAATTGCAGCTTTTACTGGTTTATGCCGGTTGCTAAAAATGTGGTGCATTGCATCACCGCCGGTGCAGTTGGTGACTGGTGGTTTGGGGCTCATGACGCTAATACAATCCAACGAGCGCAAACGCGTGCACTCACGTTGTCTTTTGGATCAATTTGTGTGGGATCTCTGGTGGTTGCTATTTTAAATGCCTTACACACCGTGTTGCTATTAACCCGGCGAAGAAAAGCAATGGGCACTGCTAACGCGTGTCTGGAATTTCTGGTTAAGCTGATTATGCGAAATATGCAATATTTCAACAAGTACGCATTCTGTCAAGTAGCGTTATACGGCAAAGACTTCCGGCTAGCAGGATCAGACACGATGCATCTTTTCCGGAATCGTGGCTGGACAACTCTGCTTATGGACTCTCTCATTTCAAATGTCCTTTCGATGGGGTGTTTGGTTGCGGGTACGTCCGAAATTTTTTGCAAAAGTTCAACTTCATTGAATAGAACCCTGAATGACTTGTGATATTGACAGGCACGGTATCTGGAGTCATCGGCTCGACGTGGCTGTATGTTACTCTTCAGTGCACGCCGGACGAGCTGGCTAAACACCCGGCCGAATGTCGTACGTCTTTTTTCGACATGAATCGTGGATGTATCGTTTATTGATATGTTTTTATTCTATACCTTGTAGAGACATTTAACGTCATCTTTTTCACTTTTGGGGCTTGTGCTTCGAATCTAAAGACGCCAACTTTTAATCCACCGTCTTCATCGCCGCCCCCCCTGGCAGTGCAGGTGCTGCGCTTCTACCCAGAGGAAAAAAACTCGGCGTTAAAAAAATCTCGCTACTTGTACGCGATTGAGACGTGTCACCGTGATACAGGCGACATCTTCTACACAAAGCGAAGCTTCCGTGAGTTCAAGTGGCTACGCGAGGCTCTGCTGTTCGAGTGCCGTGATTGCCCCGATTTACGCACATTCGGCAAGAAGCTTAAGATGTCATGCTTGCCTACGCGGCGCATCATAGTCTTGCATGCGAATAAGTACGATTCTCGCGTATCACCCACTTTTTACGCGATCTAGTACATCTTGTGATAGAATATGCATACCGCTGCACACGTAACGGTCCGAACATTGACAAGTCTGTCGGAGTTTTTCTTGGCCTCCACTCGCTGAGTGAAGCTTTGAATGGGGTTGCAGACTCGAAAAATGTGATCAAAATGTTACCATCTAAGACTCGACAAGATCGAATTAACTATCGTGCTGCTTCCATGCCGATTCCAGTTACCAATTGATGAAACTTTATAGTTATTCCGTTTACATATAATAAAATATTACAGATCTGGAGCGTGGTAGGGAAAGGTTTATTTATTAAATAATTTTCGCAAGCCACCCAATACAAAGACTAATTTATTACAGCGCACTAAACTGAGCAGAAGCCAAATGTTGATTATCGGATTGAAGCAGTCCCTGAAAACAGCCAAGCACTGCGAAAGTTCGGGTTGCCTGTGATTGTGGCTATTCGGACATGTGCTCAGATTTACCATTGCTTTTGCGAGTCTAAAGTAATGGTCATTTTCCTTAGGTATCCATTTCAGCGCACTAAACTGAAAGTTTACGTTATGTCCAATACTCCCTTTCGTGTAACCTACCCCAAATAGCCCGGCTGGACAGTTATGTATCTTACCTGAAGTGACCCGGTAATATACTCTTTTGTGTACCGACCCGACCGGTACGCCCACTCCAGCTGAACCCACCCGGCCAGTACACCAACCCCAGTGGGTACCAGCCCAGCCTGTACACCGAATCCAGCCGGATCGGCCGGATTGCCATCCATCTAAGCTCACTTGACCGCTGCCGTTAGCACTTCCTTGGCAGCTCAATCCGACCCTGGTGCCTCCTCCTTCCTCTAAGGACTCAACCCCTTTCAGGACCCTTCGCCCATCCCTTCCGACCAATCCGCCCTTCGGTTGTCCACTGTCCGAGGTCATCCAGTTCGCCTGGTCCGTTAGCCCAACTACCCACGTCTCGACCATATCCATCCGGCCCGATTCCAGGCCTGGCACCGTCCTGCCGCTAGTAGATACGTACAGCGACTGCCATCCGGCCTATATGCCCTTGGTCTACATTTTCCGCCAATCAGAAGGCGCCCTCGGGAAAGTACTTCACACCTTGCCATTAATTAATTCACAGGTCACTTTACCACAAAACCATACCCAACCGAACATTGGATGAAAACCGAATGAGAAACATGTCGGACCAACTCCACCACCTGCAGATTTTAGGGTTCCACCACAACTGGTGTATGGAAACCATGGTTGGTCCAATGCCGCAAGGTGCTCCAATGCAGCAAGGCGTTCCAATACCGCCTCAAGTAGCTTTCAGGCAACCACCCCAACAAATATATAAAACACCAACCGCCAAGGACTGCAAACTTTCAATTAGAATCTTTGGTGGGAAAGAGGTCTACCGCAGACTAGGTACTGGTTTTAAACAATGGAGAACAAGGTTTATCCGACAAATCTCAATTGTTGAATCGGCTTGCGGGTACCTGTGGAGTGAGGACATCAAGGTTGACATGCTAGGACATTACTTGAGTGGAACTGCTGAAAGGTATTATCAGCGTCAAGTCGACTTGTGGTAAAACGAGTCACCCACCCTCGTTCACATCATGAACAAGATGCTGGGGTAAAGCGATCGGAAAATATTGAGACTGAAGTGGACCACACATGGCCGTTGATTGGTGATGATAGAACACCCATCAACATAGGACGGTTGATGGGTGGGACAAGGCTGATCACAGTTAAGCGGAAAAGGTGGCGGATAACGGGTATTCACGATGTGAAGAAATCAGCCAAGTACTGTCATTACGCCCAGTCCCAGACACTGATGGAACGATGGAGATCACGATCACGATCGTTATCACAGTTACTAAGTGGCGTTCCCGTGGATGTAATATGAGGTGAGCAACTGTTGACATGACGTGTCAAGGGCAGCCGTCCAGCCGATCTATGAATGGTATAGTGGTTGAAGTTGATCATGACACGAAGTTACGGCCTGATCAGCTTATTATGCCCGAGCAATGAAGATTAGATGTGGAATGAAGTCGGGCATGTGGAGTGACAGGTTGTGTGAGTGATGATAACCTATGGGTTTGTCCGAAGATGACGTGGTAAGGCCTGATCAGGCCTGATCAGCCGAGATCGGTGTTATATGGTTGCCCTGACGGGGTATAAAGGTCGGAAGTATGGCTTAGCAGATGAATTGAGTCGTGATGATGATGACCCAGAGCGTTCCCGAGGTGATCAAGGGCTGATCGGCCTGATCACCACCTGATCACTCGGCTGATCACTATGCCGATCGTGATCAGGGCTGATCAGCCTCTGATCAGCGTCCAGATGCAAAGGCAAGTAAAGTTCTCGGTTTAGTCGGGCTGGATACGAAGTGGACAAGTGTTAGAAGAGCAGATCTCAAGTGGTTTCAAGGTCGTTTGTCGAAGATCGGGATGGGTTGAAGATCTTTCTAAGAGTCGGGTCGTGATCAGGGCAGAAGTGGTACAGATCAGCTTGAAGGTGCAGCCAGGATGGGCAAGGTGGTGCTACGCAACCGTGCGACGAAGTAAATAGGTTCGAAGTATAAGTCAGGCATGAGTTGATGTACGGTACACAGGTATAGGACATTGCATATATAATAACAGGTTTTGATTTTCCCCCTAAAGCAAAGAGTCGCTCCGCCACGTGTTGCGGTCATTGGGAGCACAGGGTTGATTAGTCCCCTCTTGCTCAACTAATTCCCGGTTAAGACGCGTTTAGACGCATTTTGGCTTACCGGAAGACCCCCGACGGGTTTGTTTAGGTGATCGAACCTCACCCTCAACGCACACGTGTTTGGAACACGTTAATAATATTGGAAAAGGTTTTGTGGAGATAACGTTTGTGGATTACTGTGGAAGATCGTGGATTGATCGCATTTTCTTGGTTTCGTTATATCTCTCTCTCATTGGCTGGTCTGATCAGACGAACTTTCCTGATCAGTGCCTAGATACTGAATAAGTGTCGACCCCAACCCGTTCTCCGGTGAAGATTTCCACCCGAGGACACCCCCCGTCTCGAGAAGGCCATCCCCTCCGACCTGATCAAGATCATCGTTTTCGTCACCGAGTCCACCTAAGTGAGTGTAACCACCCCCGATCAACGGGTACACAAGGTGAGATGAAGTTAAACATAGATCCTGACGCGCATGAAGACCGGTCAGATGACCGGGAGGATCAGATCAGTCACCACAATGGTGATTCATCTGATTCTGATGCTGATCAGGATCAACGGAGTACCCCCTCCGATAGTTGGTCGTCCGGGCCAGTGGGTATCCGGATTCCACCCATGACTTCGGTCATGGATTTGGAAATCGGCTCCACCACAATGGTGCGCGTGCCCGGATCACTTGGTGACTCAGGATATCACCGTGATTCCTTTGATGATGAAAAAGATGTGAAAATTAAAGTGGAGGAAACTTTTTCGGGTGTATTGGAGGAAGGCGTATCGCCTCCGATGCTGTCCATATCTAAAGGAAGCGATGATCGACCTGGTTAGGTGGAGTGCTAGGTCGAAATTAAAGATGAAACAACTCCCCACATGGCCCCGATCGGGGCCGATCTGGGTTATAGTAAAGTTGACTATAACCCAGGAAAGGATCGAGGTGTTAACCTTGATCCTATGCATAAGAAGAAAATGGAAAAAGACAGAAAAAACATGGGGGCGGATCATTGTGATTCATCTAAAAAATATGTGAAACCTAAACCGAAGATCTTCGAGGAGGACGAAGAGAAGATCAAACCAGCCGAGAAGACCACTGTCCAAGATGTGGAACGACTGTTCTATCTTCGAGAGTTTCACAAGTTCCTGGCTACCAACCGAGTGATGAAGATCATTAAACCTAAGATCATCGGGAAGCTTGAAGGTCGAGCGACCCGGCCGGTGATCACAGGCAGTCAACTTGATCTGATCAGGAACCTCTTGGCGCAGATCGACGAAGTTGGCTTCACTACTGGTGCTTTCGACGCGAACATGCTTTTCGATCTGGATCAAGAGACGATCAGAGAAGCTATGACAACTCTGTATGATCACCTTGCCTCGTTACGAGGGGCGAACCCAGTGGTCCAGTCGCCGATCGCCGATCCTTCGCACCGATCACAGTTGGTTGAGTATCCTATGGATATTGAGTCGATATATCAATCGTCATCACAATCTGGAGCGGCCTCCACCGAGTCCTCGGTTGGGATCACACGTATGACGTTGGGCCCGAAAGGGATCAAGCAGATCGACCCCAAGATCGAGTCGCAGAACAGGAAAAGGAAGCCTGAACCTGGTCGATTCGGATCGAACGATAGTTTTGAAGATGCTCAGGAAGTGCCACAGAACAATCCGACTCCCAGCACCGGTCATACCAACATACCGGAGATCCCAGAGCAAATGAGAACCATGTTCGCGACTATGATGAACCGATTTGCGAATGAACAATATGGATTACCTCAGTACACACCTGGGCAAGGACAACCATGGCGATCAGCATCGAACATGAATCAATCCGCTGAGAAACCGATCAAGAAACCCGTGGACGTGGATATGAATCGGTCCGATCAGCCGGAATTGTTCGATCGATATGCCAGGCCAGTCACCAAGATCGATTTCACAGATCACCCCCACGGAGTGATGTGGACATGGAGTCAGAAGGCGAGATCAGTCAGCATTTCGATCCAGATGATCTGGACATTGAGATGCCTCGTAGGGCGAATATGGCCTCCGCACAGGCATTTGACAGTGAATCCGGAACGATCACCCGAGTGCGAATGTCTGCGATCTCGGAATTGAAAGATTTCACCGGCAAGGATATGGACGACGATCAGGCCAGAGCTTGGTTAAGTCGGACTAAATCAGCTTTTCTGAGGGACAAGACACCGGAAGGTGAGAGATGCCTGATCTTCGCTAATCTAATGAAAGGTCCGGCCAAGAACTGGCTTAAACAGCTAAGTCGAGAAGTGCGTTTGAAGTGGCCTCGTTTGTGTGAAGAGTTTGAAGAACAGTATTGCAACTCGGGGGTGTCTGTCGCTAGACAGTACACCCAACGAAGAAAAGATCCGACGAGACGCCGATCGAGTACTTACATCGGTTGAATGTTGCTGGTCTACGCGCGAAAATGCCGATCAAGGACCCACGACACCCGGATATAGCCCGCGAGCATGTTGAACACTTCATTGGTACTCTGGGTAATCGCGATCTGGCTGATCAGCTAACCCTGCTCCGTATAAAGGACTCAGAACAACTGGAACTGACTCTGAGGACGCTGCAGCGAGCCAAACGTCGACAGCCTAAGGTCGAGGTAGGATCGAACCGGTATCGGTCAAAGCCACACCCTGATCAGGGCAAGATACCGGCAGCACGACCAGCCAGAGCAATTCGGATGATCACGAAGGAATCAGACAGTTCAGGTTCTGAAGAGGAAAGTGGTCAATCAAGTCTGAGCTCGGACGAAGAACAATATCGTCATATTTTTACGACGGAGCCAGTGTATCGCCCGAGATCATCGGCTAATGGCATGGATGGACGGAAACCTGGTGGTATCCAACCTGATCAGGACCGATCTCGTAAGAAATGTGTGCATTGTGGGTCGACCAAACATGGAGATCGTGATTGTTGGAAAAGAATTACGTGTGGAAAATGTGATCGTAAGGGTCATCCTTCTGATCATTGTTTTTTCGTGTGCAAGACTTGTGGGAAGCTTCATGACGCCGGCGCCTGCCCTATTGAAGAATTTTTTAATCTGATGCGCAAGTGGTATGTGCCGACTAAACATGCTGGTATGCTTCCACCAGATGTTGAGAAGATGTTAAACTAGATCGCTCGCCAGGTTGAAATCTGGTTCGAGCCGAGCGATCTACGTTCTGCATTTATGCATATGTCGGTAGCGGAGATAAGTTTGAGGAAAAGAAGATAACCGACAATACATGTTCTAATTCAAATTGCATCGATCGGTGTCCGATCTACAGTCTCAGAGTGGATGAATATTCCCGATCGGACGTGATCATGGAGTTGGATCTACTGCCCGGTGAATCCCGAGGATACTGGAAGTATCACTCTCCCGATAAGTGGTTTAAACAGGCTAAAGCTAATGGAAATGTCAACAATGAAAAAGCCACTATTTTATTTGACTCTGGGCAGAAGTCTCGATCATCGACTCCGCCTTTGCTCGTAAGGTGGGATGTCGTATAGACAGTACCCAGAGGCAATAATGTGTTGGGATCGGCGAGAGTTCATATATGACGGAGGGACGATCACGTGTTAAGATCACCCTGGCAGGATCCCTGGTCTATTATTTTAACGCTTGGGTTGGCCGGTTAGCCGGTCAAGACGCGATACTGGGGATGGATTTTATGGTGCCAGCCGGTATACGACTTGACCTGTCTCATGGAACCCTGACTCTGCCGGATGAAGTGCAGATTCAGTTATCTGGCCGGCGACCTTTGTATGGTATTCATGTACGGATGTTAAAAATGGGTCAGTACGAGACCATTGGGGTGTCCCGATCAGTCGATGTCATGATTCGGTCGAGTGATCGGCAGCAGAAATTGTGGTTGACCCGTGGTGAACGATGGGTACCAACGTTCGTTAAAGGTATCGGCCGATCAAGCTACATCAGGGTCACGAATATATCCGATCAGCCGCTGATCGTCCACGAAGACATGATTTTAGGGATGTGGTTACCTGAAGGGAAAGTACCTCGACAGATCGGGTATGTTTCAGTGGGATCACGAAGATACATTGAATGGCAGAATCTGGCTTATCAAGCCACCACGGACCTGATCAGTGATGAAGATTTAGCGGATGAAGATACCTCACCTATGGTCGAGAAGCCGGAGTATTCTACGCCGACCAAGCTGCTGATCAGGAGGCCACCGATCGAAGGGACAGGGGAAGGCCGGGTCAAAGAAGGTCCACAGATATTGAGTATAATTAGGCCCGGCTCCCCGAAAACAACGGACCCAGATAGCGGAAATGACAGTGAGGAGTTCAAGAATGATCATGAGAAGGAAAAGGAGGATGAATCTGCCGAAGTCATTACGGAGGAAGGTGAACCTGAAGTAGACCATCCGTCGAGTGACTTACAAGGAGCGACTCAAGATGATACCGATCAGGAAAAGGCAGATCAGGTAGATGAACAAGTGTGTATACATGAAGGTGGTGATCAGTACATTGAAGGTATCGAGAAGCAGATGGCCGTTTTACCGGAGGTATCGCCCAATATGCCAGAAGTCACCATGGAAGATCTACAGGTCGGTGATCCCGAAGTGAACACTCCCGAGCAGATCGATCAGCTAAAGAAGATCATCTGGAAGAGGCGTCACTTACTGATGGGGAAAGGTAACGCCCTACCCCCAGCCGCGTTCGGAGCTTTTTGTGATATAGACGTGGGAAATGCGAGGCCGATCGCTCAGCGTTGTCGTAAAGTTGCACCTCAATACCGGGAAAAGTTATCCGATTTGATCAAGGGTTTGTTGAGTACAAAGATCATCCGACCATCAACATCGCAGTGGGCATCACCGATCGTGATCGTGATTAAGAAGAATGGGGTTGATATTCGATTGTGTATCGACTATAGAATGGTGAATCGCCTCACGAAGTTGATGGTCTATCCGATGCCCCTGATCAATGATTTATTGGAAGATCTGGATAACGTTTTATGGTTTTGTTCGCTGGATATGGCTAGTGGTTTCTGGGTGGTTTCGATGCCTGGTCGCGCTCGAGAGATCTCGGCTTTTGTTACACCTTTTGGACTTTTTGAATGGAATCGGATGCCGTTTGGATTAAAGAATGTCTCACAGATCTATCAGAGGCTGATCGACAATGCTCTCTATGGGTATTTCCAGATCGGTGCTGATCGGGAAGCCACTGATCTACACGATGTGTTCGCGGAAGGTGAACCAGACCAGGATCAGGGCCGATCAGTGTTGGGAAGGCGATCATACATAGATGATATCTTGGTCACAGTAACATCCTGGGATATGCTATGCGATAAGGTCGAATGACTTCTGAACACCTGCAAGCGCTGGAATCTGCCGATCAGTGTGGTCAAGAGTTTCTGGGGTCAACCCAAGGTCGCTTACCTTGGCCATAACGTGTCGATCCAAGGATTGGAAGCAAACCCGAAAGATCTGGCCGCTCTTAGCAACTTACCTTTTCCCCGATCTACTGAAGGCCATGCAATCCTTCCTCGGATCTCTGAATTATTATAGCCGATTTATCCAAGACTTTTCGATTTACGCCGTATACTATATGAACTGAAGGAAGTGGATTATCATGGGCTACGAGAACGTGATCGGGTAGGAGGACCACCAATTGAGACTGATCATGAGGTTGAAGTTACGGAAACGGATCTCAAGACTGAATCACTGATCGATCGAACTGTGCCAGGGTCAGAGGACCACATGAAGTGAGCTATGATAGCCTTTAGTATGTTGAAGGCAAAGATGATCTCGACGCCGATACTGAAACACTTCGATCCGGAGAAGATTCCCGTGGTGATCCTATATGCCAGTAAATGGGCAATATTAGCCGCACTGGTCCAAGATCACGACGGGGTTTATTGCCCGGTGACTTTCACAAGCCGAACATTAAAACCGAACGAAGTTAACTATGGTATTGTGGATAAGGAGGTGCTAGCACTATTTCGTGTATTGGATGTTTGCTACTCTATGCTGGTAACCAGATCAATTAAGGTATAATCCAGGCGATCTAGTTTGGCGTGGTTACTGTCAGCGAGTGGTTTAGACGGGAGACTGGGGCGATGGGCAGCGGTGTTATCTCAGTGGACCTTAGCGATCATCAAGTGCACCAAGGGCGAAGAAGAAATTCTTGGAACGCTGGCAGCCAGCATCACGCCCCGATCAGAAGTCGATGAAGCCCTGATCGAGGTCGCTCCTCGGAAGCAACCACGAGAATCGATCACTATACCCGATCGTCGGCTCGGAGGAAAATCTGATCGTTGTAAGTTTCGACGGATCAGCGAGTGTGAAGAAAGGCGTGGGGGCGTATAGCGCGTTGTTATGGAAACTGCCTGAATGGACTGTTATATCGGCCGGTTCAGATTATACTCCAGGTATCACGGTCAATGAGGCTGAATATCATGGTCTGCTGCTAGGTTTGGATCTCTTGCAAGAGCAAAAGATCGGAAGAGTAATCATATGCGGAGATTCAAACCTGGTAATTCGGCAGATCACTGGAGAGATCGACTGTAAAGCACCGCGTTTGAAGCTACTGAACGATCGCGTTATGAAAGCTTTACGTGGATGGCCAAGACATGATCTTTTGCATGTGAAACGTGATTGGAATCGGAGTGTAGATCACCTCGCCACTATGGCTATGCGTGATCAGACCGGATCAATAATTACTGATCAAGCGTTGTTGGAAGAACTGGTGGAAATCAATAGGCTGCCTGAGCTGATCCGTGTGGAAGATGAAAAGGAAGCAGCCCAGATTTTGATTATGACGAGATCACGAACCAGATCACCACCCAAACAGATCACCCTCTCGAGAAAGCGTGACAGAAGAAATAGTACAGGAGATGCGGATCGAAAGAATTCTCAAGGCTCAAGACGAGGAAAAATGGATCGTTGATTTGAAGGCGTTTCTAAAGGGTGATCTGGAGAAGCTGAGCCAGGGTGAAGCAAAAGATTGTGCTAAGATCGCGTCCAACTACGAAATCGACGAAAATGATCTATTGTTTTACTATGTTCAAGCTGATCAAGCCGATGCAGATCTGGACCGATCGGCAAAGCTCGTGATCCCGGAGACTTTACAAGCTGATATCTTACACCATTATCACGTCAGTTTGGAGGGTGGCCACCAGGGCGTAGGTCGAACGTATCACAGGATCCGTAAACATTTTCATTGGAGAGGCTTATATCGAAGTATACAAAAGTTTGTTGGGACATGTACGGATTGCGAAACTGGAAAAGGTATGCCAAACATCCGGGGGAGATCACCTGGAAATATCCAGGCGACCTACCCTTTCCAAGTGATAGCGATGGATCACATACCGTCCCTGCCAAAATCGTTCAAGGGCAATACATAGTTGCTGATCTGGACTGATCTGTTCACGGGATTGGTGATCGCGAAAGCGGGATCTACCCGAACAGCCCAACAAGTCGCTTGCAGTTATGAAGAATGTGTTTTTCGGCGATTTGGAGCCAGTGATGTGATCAGGCATGATCGCGAACCGGGTTTCATGGCCGAAGTGTTCCGATCATTTAATCAGATGCTTGGCCAGAAACAGAGCGCGACCATGGCGTATCGTCCGCAGGCGAATGGTAAAGCCGAACGGATGGTACAGACGTTAACTAGAGCTATCAAGATGTATGTCGCGGACTCCGCTCAACAAGATTGGGATGAATATGCGGAGAGACTGGTGTTTGCGTTGAATTCCTCTTTCGATCGGATCAGGGGGGATACTCCGTTCTACTTGGCGTATGGTTGGGACCCCCGATCTACCATCGAGTCGGTTATCCCTGTTGGATGCACCCGAGGTCGAGATCGCGAAGCTCGTCGATGGCGTATGGGACTCCAACGTCACTATCAACATGCGCGGGAGCAAGTCAACGGGCGATTGCGGAGGGCCATCCAAGAAAGAGCTGATCGGAACAATGATCAGGCCGATTCGCATAATATCGAGCCGGGATCAAGGGTTTGGCTTTACTTGGATCGCGTGAAAGAAGGATATGCCAAGAAGTTAGCACATCTGTGGCATGGGCCGTTCCGTATAGCCGAGCTGATCGGTGATCATGCCACTCGGCTGATTACTGCAGGTACCGATTATGGAATTTTCCCGATCGTCCACTTGTCGAAGCTGAAACTGGTTCGAGAATACCCTGACCGGCCTAAAACCAGGCTGTCATGCGATGATCAGCCAAGGTTTGACTCTGACGAAGCTCTCTTACCCGAAGACAGTTGGGAAAGAACGTTGGACCCGAACGAATTTGAAGTGGAGAAGGTTTTGGATACCCGATCAGGCAAGAGGACCCGATTTGGCCGAACCCATCGTGATTACTTGGTTCGGTGGAAGGGTTATGACGATCCCGAGTGGGTAGATGAACGTGATCTGAACTGTGGAGCTTTATTAAGAGAATTTGAACGTGATCGGGTGAGACGGAATCGATTTGGAGTGATGCAAACCCACGAAGAGGGTAACCAGGAATCTCAATAGCCTGGGTTGACACATTGTGACTGATCAGCCAAATATGATGATCGGGCAAGTGGAGATCAGGGTGGTTGAGCTGGTTTGGAGTAAACGGATACATATACATACATACATTACTCAAGAACTATATCTGTATACATGAGAGCGACCGACATACAAGATGGAGACGATAATGAGACATGAACAAGAAATATGAATGTGGAACGCGAAAATCATCAAGAACTGTCGTGATATATTAGTGATTATGGAAAACGAAATAGAAGTTGGTTATCACGACGATCACAGGCCGTACTTAGTGCGCAGGCGGGAAACCGTGAACCCTGGATGATCCATGGGACTTGATCGAAACTGGTTTCGCCAAGGCTCCTGCTGATCGGTCCAGATCAGGCAATCACGCAGCGTGGCGACCGGAGTTATATGCCCATAACCGGGATACCAATCCCCGCCGTCAGCCTTGAGTCCTCGCGATCCCGCTCGACGAACAGGTAAATGCAGCACGCCAGGAAACAGGAAAACGTCCAGATCACACTCGCCGTGCTGAATCCCGTCGACGATATAATCGCAGATCGCGGCCCAAGCAGCCCCGGCTTTGGTGCGTCGACGCTTGCGAGCATGATGGTAATGCTCGATCCACGCGTCCTTGCGCATCGCCGCCGTGATCGGGAAATGGTGAGTCGCCTCCCATATTGCTTGCACGTGTTCCTGGTAATACAAAGCCAAGCGTCCCTGCAGCTCGACAAACCAAGGGTGATCAGGAAACGCCAGCCCGGGCATAGGTGTCAGGAGGACATCCCAAGGTGCTGAATCGATCAGAAGCTCAATAGCGCCTCTGGTCAGCACCCTCGGTTGCCACTGCTTGTCTTTGGGCGCCGGCGATCTTGTCGGAAAGATCCAGCCTGGCGGGCGGGACCACAAGCGAGGGACGAGTTTCTGCCTCACAGCAAGAACCTGAGGCGTCAGGTCCCAAACCTGATCAGCACTCCAAGGTTTCCGTGTTGCCATATGAGCAGAGGTCGGCTTGCCTTGCATGACGACGTACAGATCCATGAACCTTTGGTTCGGATTATAACTGTAATCGTCTTGTCCGATCGACGATCGTTTCGCTGGGATGAAAACGCCCGTGAAATTGAGCGGCGGGGCGATCACTGCCCTATGGGCCGCTGGAGGAACGTTGGGATCAGCCGCAGCCGGTTGTTCCTCCTCAAGATCATCGTCATCTTCGTCATCTGACTCCAGCAAAGTAACGGCCTGGGCCAACGAATTTACGCCTGAATGGCTTGGTGCTTGAGTACGGCGATCAGTGCTGCGCGATCGGGCCAGAACAGACAACGTCCTCTCGTCCAGATCAGTCGATTCGTCGTCCGAGTCAATCGCAAGACGTGATCGCTTGGCGGGAATCATCTTCTTCTTCGACGAACTGGTCTGCTTACGCTTCCCAGAACTCAAGACCGAAGGCGCTGATCTCGGAGTCGCTGGTGAACGAGATTGAATAGACGCAGAAGCCGCTGCAGTGCTGATCACGGGCTGATCAGCACTATGGACAAGCGAGGAAGCGACGGAAGACGCGGGTGATGGCGGGGCAGATTCCGGAGACTGTGGTGATGTTCCAGACGAAGTAAAAGAGCTGATCAGCCCAGGAAGCCGTTGTAAGGTCGTCCGAACTGACCCCGAACCGGTGTTCGGTTTGGTCCACCTCTCCATAGTCTGCACCGCGAGGTTTCTCAGGTCGGCGTTATGCTGAAGCCAGGCACGATCATCGAGCTCTAGGGTTTCAAGTTTAACCCGAGCAAGATTGAGCTCGCGCCGGCAATCTTCAGCCGTTTTCCGACTCTCGCACAACCTTTTCTGTATGTCGGCGCGCCCGATGCGAGAATCGGAAAGTTGCTTGGCCAGGAGCTGGACCTGCTCGTCCGAATAGCGAGCCTCGTCTTCCCGACGCTCTACGTCCTCGGCAGTGCAGATCTTGTCATGCAACAGCTGATCACGGTCGAGACGGTGATCATCGAGCCGTTGTAGGTGGTCCACCATCTCGACCATCGAGTCTTTCATCGCCTCAATACGTTCATCTGGAAATAAACATGGAGAGTCAAATACGGATTACAGAAGAAGTGAACGAGATAAACGTACCCTGATGGCGGATGGTAATAGTCAGCGAACCGATCAGCGACTGTAAAGAGGCGACGGTGTCCGAAGGCTTGGAAAGTCGCAGAGCAGCGAGGTCAGCCGACAACTGATCACGCTCCATCGTTAAACCCTGAACGCGATCAGTCATGTCTCGCAAGTCTTGGCCAAGTTGGTCGTGATCTAGCCGGAGAGTCGACAGATGGGCAGCTAGATCAGCAGAATCATGCGCTAAGGAATCGGCAACGATCCGTTGGTCGGATAACTCAGCGGTAAGTGCCCGGTTGGTATCATACAGAGAAACCAACTCGGGAATTGCACTTCGGAGTTCCGACCGTAGCCGGCAAGCCTCCACGGACCCCAACGGGAATGGACCCGATCCATCTATTAGGCGAGCGAGCTGTTCCAAGTAACGGAGAGGGCGACCTGAGGAAGGTCGAGCGGGAGGATTCCAAGGCGGGCGATACGAAGCGAGAGTCGTCGTTGGACGGATGAGGCTGGTCGTGATCGGCGCCGAAGTCGTGATCGGGGCGATCGCGGGAGTAGTCGAGCTGGAAACGGAAGGCGAGGCAGCGATCGGGCGGGCAGCCGAAGAAGACGAAGAAGGAAGAGAAGATCGGCTCGCGTCGGCCATGGTGATCGCCAGAGAGGAAGTTTAAAAGTGAGTGAGTCGAACTGCAGTCGTTGCGCGGCTACAGTTAGTCTCAGGGGCGGCTGTGGTAAAGCGATCGGAAAATATTGAGACTGAAGTGGACCACACATGGCCGTTGATTGGTGACGACAGAACACCCATCAACATATGACGGTTGATGGGTGGGAAGAGGCTGATCACAGTTAAGAGGAAAGGTGGCGGACAACGGGTATTCACGATGTGAGGAATCAGCTAAGTACTGACGTTACGCCCAGTCCCAGACACGGATGGAACGATGGAGATCACGATCACGATTGTTATCCCAGTTACTAAGTGGAGTTCCCGTGGATGTAATATGAGATGAGCAACTGTTGACATGACGTGTCAAGGGCAGTCGTCCAGCCGATCTATGAATGGTATAGTGGTTGAAGTTGATCATGACACGAAGTTACGGCCTGATCAGCCTGTTATGCCCGAGCAATGAAGATTAAATGTGGAATGAAGTCGGGCATGTGGAGTGACAGGTTGTGTGAGTGATGATAACCTATGGTTTGTCCGAAGATGACGTGGCAAGGCCTGATCAGGCCTGATCAGCCGAGATCGGTGTTTTATGGTTGCCCTGACGGGGTATAAAGGTCGGAAGTATGGTTTGGCAGATGAATTGAGCCGTGATGATGATGACCCACAGCGTTCCCGAGGTGATCAAGGGCTGATCGGCCTGATCACCACCTGATCACTCGGCTGATCACTATGCCGATCGTGATCAGGGCTGATCAGCCTCTGATCAGCGTTCAGATGCAAGGGCAAGTAAGTTCTCGGTTTGGTCGGGCTGGATACGAAGTGGACAAGTGCTGAAGAGCAGATCTCAAGTGGTTTCAAGGTTGTTTGTCGAAGATCGGGATGGGTCGAAGATCTTTCTAAGAGTCGGGTCGTGATCAGGGCAGAAGTGGTACAGATCAGCTTGAAGGTGCAGCCAGGATGGGCAAGGTGGTGCTACGCAACCGTGCGACGAAGTAAATAGGTTCGAAGTATAAGTCAGGCATGAGTTGGTGTACGGTACACAGGTATAGGACATTGCATATATAATAACAGGTTTTGATTTTCCCCCTAAAGCAAAGAGTCGCTCCGCCACGTGTTGCGGTCATTGGGAGCACAGGGTTGATTAGTCCCCTCTTGCTCAACTAATTCCCGGTTAAGACGCGCTTAGACGCATTTTGGTTTACCGGAAGACCCCCGACGGGTTTGTTTTAGGTGATCGAACCTCACCCTCAACGCACACGTCTTTGGAACACGTCAATAATATTGGCAAAGGTTTTGTGGAGATAACGTTTGTGGATAACTGTGGAAGATCGTGGTTTGATCGCGTTTTCTTGGTTTCGTATTATCTCTCTCTCAGTGGCTGGCCTGATCAGACGAACTTTCCTAATCAGTGCCTAGATACTGATTAAGTATCGACCCCAACCCGTTCTCCGGTGAAGATTTCCACCCGAGGACATCCCCCGTCTCGAGAAGGTCAAACCCTCCGACCTGATCAAGATCATGGTTTTCGTCACCGAGTCCACCTAAGTGAGTGTAACTACCCCCGATCAACGGGTACACAAGGTGAGATGAAGATAAACATAGATCCTGACGCGCATGAAGACCGGCCAGATGACCGGGAGGATCAGATCAGTCACCACAATGGTGATTCATCTGATTCCGATGCTGATCAGGATCGACGGAGTACCCCCTCCGAAAGTTGGTCGTCCGGGCCAGTGGGTATCCGGATTCCACCCAAGACTTCGGTCATGGATTTGGAAATCGGCTCCACCACATTACTGAAATGCAAAATGCTATCCGCAAAGGTTAATTTCTAATGTGCTGCATCTTGACATTTGCTACCTTTGCTGCAGCTTCGCCTGCGATGTCCCGATTGACCACACGAGCTGCATTTACGTTTGTTGCTGTCACGATGCTGACATGTTCGTGATGCGAAAGATTTAAGATTTCTGGCAATTGATCGTTATGTTGAATTAAAGCCAAGATTGGGGAAGATGGTGATACCACCATCTGATATTTGATATCATATGGTCTCTGAGGGGTCGCAGTTGGAGATGATACTGGTATCCGCATGACGCTTGCAAAGAATGGTCTGCTTGATCATGTGCTGTTCAAGCAAGATGATATTGTTAATGAGTATGGAGAACCCATGGAGGCCGGCTGATATGAAGGCCCTGGCAATACTTGCAGCATCGGTCAGTGCCAACTACCAAGCAATGATTCGGGACAAGATGTCGGCACGCGGAGCATGGGATGTGCGGAAGGAATTCTTCAATCGACAAACGATCCATAATCGCGTCGCACTGAACCATAAATAAACGGATCTCAAGCTAGCTACTGGTGGGAGCCTACCCACCACCTTAACACGATTCCAGCAATCGTGCACGGCGCTAGCTGCTGCCGGTAACCCACCCGACGAGCAGCGACTACTCGTTGGCTTGCTAGGTCGTCTCCCGAGGGAGTACCATGTGGCAATCAAACCATCGAGAACATCGCAGGGGTCACTATGCTACAAGTGGCAGAAATGCTCAAGCGTGAGTATACTGATACCGACAAACGAAGAATCGGAAGTAGAGTTTCGGTCAGCGCGGCAACAGCCCAAGAATGCAAGACCGTCGTTTAAATTTTGAGGCATGTGCTCTAAATAAGGCAAAGTCGGCCACAAGGAAGCTGACTGTCGCTCGTCGAAAGAAAAAAGATATTATGTGTTTGCTGTGGCCAATCCTGCACGTTTGGAGTGTTTATTGGATAGCGTTGCGAGTTCACACATGTCCAACGACGTGTTTGACTTGATGGAAGCAGTTCCAGTAACTGACGGGACCAAGATCGTTGTCGCTGACGGCTCAATATTGACGGTCAAGGCAATAGTTATAGTTGAATTTGTAGTGGACACAGAAAGAAAATTCGTGTCGTGAACATTTAGGTAGGTTACAGTATTTCGTGTGGTATACATAAGGCTTCACTACATTTATCCTTGATTTTAGAAATAAAGTCAGTTTTCACTATTTTAAGAACATAGGTCGCCACGCCTCGTGTTGGGTTAGCATAGAGCTAGCTAAGCTCCCTTTTGCTGACCATTCTTCCGGGAAAGGCTTTCAAAACCCACCGGAAGTCCCTTGACCGGCACAATCTGGTATCTGTATACGCACCTAAGTAGCTCGTATTTGGAACACAGTTTGATTGTATTAGAGGGAGAGGTGAAGTAGTGGCTTACTGTGGAAGAGTGTGGAGACTTCACGTTTGTTCACCTAAGATTGGAGTACCCCCCCCCTAATTTTCTTTGGTTGTGCTGACCGATCGAGTATTCTTGGTTCAGTACTTGTAGTACACAAAAGCTCAATTGGTTTCGTCAAATCTCCAAAATAGAATCAGCAATGACCAAAATTGTTCGTCGAACCTGCTACAAATAGTACCTCCAAAACACAATTGTAATTTAAAAATAGACGTGTATTTGATATCGTCTTGGTTTTGTGGTGGAGCCGATTTCCAAATCCATGACCGTAGTCTTGGGCGGAATCCGGATACCAACTGGCCCGGACGACCAACTATCGGAGGGGGTACTCCGTCGATCCTGATCAGCATCAGAATCAGATGAATCACCATTGTGGTGACTGATCTGATCCTCCCGGTCATCTGGCCGGTCTTCATGCGCGTCAGGATCTATGTTTATCTTCATCTCACCTTGTGTACCCGTTGATCGGGGGTGGTTACACTCACTTAGGTGGACTCGGTGACGAAAACGATGATCTTGATCAGGTCGGAGGGTTTGACCTTCTCGAGACGGGGGATGTCCTCGGGTGGAAATCTTCACCGGAGAACGGGTTGGGGTCGATACTTAATCAGTATCTAGGCACTGATTAGGAAAGTTCGTCTGATCAGGCCAGCCAATGAGAGAGAGATATAACGAAACCAAGAAAACGCGATCAAACCACGATCTTCCACAGTAATCCACAAACGTTATCTCCACAAAACCTTTTCCAATATTATTGACGTGTTCCAAACACGTGTGCGTTGAGGGTGAGGTTCGATCACCTAAAACAAACCCGTCGGGGGTCTTCCGGTAAGCCAAAATGCGTCTAAGCGCGTCTTAACCGGGAATTAGTTGAGCAAGAGGGGACTAATCAACCCTGTGCTCCCAATGACCGCAACACGTGGCGGAGCGACTCTTTGCTTTAGGGGGAAAATCAAAACCTGTTATTATATATGCAATGTCCTATACCTGTGTACCGTACACCAACTCATGTCTGACTTATACTTCGAACCTATTTACTTCGACGCACGGTTGCGTAGCGCCACCTTGCCCATCCTGGCTGCACCTTCAAGCTGATCTGTACCGCTTCTGCCCTGATCACGACCCGACTCCTAGAAAGATCTTCAACCCATCCCGATCTTCGATAACCGACCTTGAAACCACTTGAGATCTGCTCTTCTAACACTTTTCCACTTCGTATCCAGCCCGACTTAACCGAGAACTCCCCTTGCCTTCGCATTTAAACGCCGGTTTGAGGCTGATCAGCCCCGATCACGATCGGCATAGCGATCAGCCGAGTGATCAGGCGGTGATCAGGGCGATCAGCCCTTGATCACCTCGGGAACCCTCTGAGTCACCGTCGCAACGACTTTATTCATCTGTTCAGCCATACTCCCGACCTTTATACCCTGTTGGGGCAACCATATAACACCGATCTCTGCTGGTCAGGCCTTGCCACGTCATCCTTGGACAAACTCATAGGTTATCATCACTCACACAACCTGTCACTCCACATGCCCGACTTCATTCCACATCTAATCGTCATTGCTCGGGCATAATCAGCCGATCAGTCCGTAACTTCGTGTCATGATCAGCTTCAACCACTCGTTTTACATCCACGGGAACTCCACTTAGTAATTGTGATAACGATCATGATCGTGATCTCCATCGTTCCATCAGTGTCTGGGACTGGGCGTAATGACAGTACTTGGCTGATTTCTTCACATCGTGAATACCCGTTGTCCGCCACCTTTCCTCTTAACTGTGATCAGCCTTTTCCCACCCATCAACCGTCATATGTTGATGGGTGTTCTGTCGTCACCAATCAACGGCCATGTGTGGTCCACTTCAGTCTCAATATTTTCCGATCGCTTTACCACAGCCGCCCCTGAGACTAACTGCAGCCGCACAACGACTGCAGTTCGACTCACTCACTTTTAAACTTCCTCTCTGGCGATCACCATGGCCGACTCGAGCCGATCTTCTCTTCCTTCTTCGTCTTCTTCGGCTGCCCGCCCGATCGCTGCCTCGCCTTCCGTTTCCAGTTCGACTAATCCCGCGATCGCCCCGATCACGACTTCGGCGCCGATCACGACCAGCCTCATCCGTCCCACGACAACCATGACTCCGTATCGCCCGCCTTGGAATCCATCTGCTCGACCTTCTTCAGATCGCCCCCTCCGTTACTTGGAGCAGCTCGCTCGTCTAATAGATGGATCGGGTCCACTCACGTTGGGGTCCATGGAAGCTTGCCGACTACGGTCGGAACTCCGAAGTGCAATTCCCGAGTTGGTTTCTCTATATGATACCAATCGGGCACTTAACGCTGAGTTATCCGACCGTCGGGTCGTTGCCGATTCCTTGGCACATGATTCTGCTGATCTGGCCAGCCAGCTGTCGACTCTTCGGCTAGATCACGACCGACTTGACCAAGACTTACGAGACATGACTGATCGCGTTCAGAGTTTGACGATGGAGCGTGATCAGCTATCAGCTGACCTCGCTGCTCTGCGCCTCTCCAGGCCTTCGGACACCGTCGCCTCTTTACAGTCGCTGATCGGTTCGCTGACTATTACCATCCGCCATCAAGGTACGTTTATCCCATTCACTTCTTCTGTAATCCGTATATGACTCTCCATGTTTATTTCCAGACGAACGTATTGAGGCAATGAAAGACTCGATGGTCGAGATGGTGGATCATCTACAACGGCTCGATGATCACCGTCTTGACCGTGATCAGCTGCTTCGCGACAAGATCTGCACTGCCGAGGACGTAGAGCGTCGGGAAGTCGAGGTTCGCTACTCGGATGAGCAGGTCCAGCTCCTGGTCAAGCAACTTTCCGATTCTCGCATCGGCCGCGCCGACATACAGAAAAGGTTGTGCGAGAGTCGGAAGGCAGCTGAAGATTGCCGGCGCGAGCTTAATCTTGCTCGGGTTAAACTTGAAACCCTAGAGCTCGATGATCGCGCCTGGCTCCAGCATAACGCCGACTTGAGAAACCTCGCGGTGCAGACTATGGAGAGGTGGACCAAACCGAACACCGGTTCGGGGTCAGTTCGGACGGCCTTACAACGGCTTCCTGAGCTGATCAGCTCCTTCACTCCGTCTGGAACACCACCACAGTCTTCCGAGTCTGCCCCGCCATCACCAGCGTCTTCCGTCGCTTCCTTGCCGGCCCATAGTGCTGATCAGCCCGTGATCAGCACTGCAGCGGCTTCTGCGTCTACTCAATCTCGTTTACCAGCGACTTCGAGATCAGCGCCTTCGGTCTTGAGTTCTGCGAAGCGCAAGCGGACCAGCTCGTCAAAGAAGAAGATGTCTCCCGCCAAGCGCTCTCGTCTCATGGTTGACTCGGACGATGAGTCGACTGATCTGGACGAGAGGACGTTGTCCGTTCTTGCCCGACTGCGCAGTACTGATCGCCGCACTCCAGCGCCAACCCTTTCCGGCGTAAGTTCGCTGGCCCAGGCTGTTACTTTGCTTGAGTCCAAGGACGAGGACGACGATGATCTCGAGGAGGAGACACCGGCTCCGGCTGATCCCAACGTTCCTCCACCGGTCAATAGGGCAGTGATCGACCCACCGCTCAATTTCACGGGTGTTTTCATCCCGGCGAGCCGATCATCGATCGAGCAGGACGATTACAGCTATAAACCGAACCAAAGGTTCATGGATTTGTACGTCGTCATGCAGGGCAAGCCGACTTCTGCTCACATGGCCACTCGGAAACCTTGGAGTGCTGATCAAGTATGGGATCTGACGCCTCAGGTCCTTGCCGTGAGGCACAAACTCGTCCCTCGCTTGTGGTCCCGCCCGCCAGGCTGGATCTTTCCGACAAGATCGCCGGCGCCCAAGGACAAGCAGTGGCAACCGAGGGTGCTGACCAGAGGCGCTATCGAGCTTCTGATCGATTCAGCACCTTGGGATGTCCTCATGACACCTATGCCCGGGCTGGCGTTTCCCGATCACCCCTGGTTTGTCGATCTGCAGGGACGTTTGGCCCTGTATTACCAGGAACACATCCAAGCGATATGGGAGGCGACCCACCATTTCCCGATCACGGCGGCGATGCGCAAGGACGCGTGGATCGAGCATTACCATCATGCTCGCAAGCGTCGACGCACCAAAGCCGGGGCTGCCTGGGCCGCGATCTGCGATTATATTGTCAACGGGATTCAGCGCGGCGAGTGCGATCTGGACGTTTTCTTGTTTCCTGCCGTGCTGCATTTACCTGTTCGTCGGGCGGGATCGCGAGGACTCAAGGCTGACGGCGGGGAGTGGTATCCCGGTTATGGGCATCCAACTCCGATCGCCACGTTGCGTGATTGCCTGATCTGGACCGATCAGCAGGAGCCTTGGCGGAACCAGTTCCGATCAAGCCCCATGGATCATCCAGGGTTCGCGGTTTCTCGCCTGCGCACTAAGTATGGCCCGTGATCGTCGTGACAACCAACTTTCGTTTCATTTTTCCATAATCACTAATATATCATGACAGTTCTTGATGATTTTCACGTTCCATATTCACACTTCCTGTTCAGGTCTCACTATTGTCTCCATCTTGTATGTCGATCGCTCACATGTATGCAAATATAGTTTCTCGTGCATTATATGTATATATATACATCCATTTACTCCAAACCAGCTCAACCACCCTGATCTCCACTTGCTCGATCATTACATTTAGCTGATCGGTCACACTGTGTCAACCCAGGCTATTGAGATTCCTGGTTGCCCTCTTCGTGGGTTTGCATCACTCCAAATCTGTTTCGTCTCACCCGATCACGTTCAAATTCTCTTAATAGAGCTCCACAGTTCAGATCACGTTCATCTACCCACTCGGGATCGTCATAACCCTTCCACCGAACCAAGTAATCACGATGGGTTCGGCCAAATCGGGTCCTCTTGCCTGATCGGGTATCCAAAACCTTCTCCACTTCAAATTCGTTCGGGTCCAACGTTCTTTCCCAACTGTCTTCGGGTAAGAGAGCTTCGTCAAAGTCAAACCTTGGCTGATCATCGCATGACAGCCTGGTTTTAGGCCGATCAGGGTATTCTCGAACCAGTTTCAGCTTCGACAAGTGGACGATCGGGAAAATTCCATAATCGGTACCTGCAGTAATCAGCCGAGCGGCATGATCACCGATCAGTTCGGCTATACGGAACGGTCCATGCCACAGATGTGCTAACTTCTTGGCATATCCTTCTTTCACGCGATCCAAGTAAAGCCAAACCCTTGATCCCGGCTCGATATTATGCGAATCGGCCTGATCATTGTTCCGATCAGCTCTTTCTTGGATGGCCCTCCGCAATCGTTCGTTGACTTGCTCCCGCGCATGTTGGTAGTGACGTTGGAGTCCCATACGCCATCGACGAGCTTCGCGATCTCGACCTCGGGTGCATCCAACAGGGATCACCGACTCGATGGTAGATCGGGGGTCCCAACCATACGCCAAGTAGAACGGAGTATCTCCCCTGATCCGATCGAAAGAGGAATTCAACGCAAACACCAGTCTCTTCGCATATTCATCCCAATCTTGTTGAGCGGAGTCTGCGACATACATCTTGATAGCTCTAGTTAGCGTCTGTACCATACGTTCGGCCTTACCATTCGCCTGCGGACGGTATGCCATGGTCGCGCTCTGTTTCTGGCCAAGCATCTGATTGAATGATCGGAAGACTTCGGCCATGAAACCTGGTTCGCGATCATGCCTGATCACTTCACTGACTCCAAACCGTCGAAAAACACATTCTTCATAACTGCAAGCGACTTGTTGGGCCGTTCGGGTAGATCCCGCTTTCGCGATCACCAATCCCGTGAACAGATCAGTCCAGATCAGCAACTCTGTGTTGCCCTTGAACGATTTTGGCAGGGACGGTATGTGATCCATTGCTATCACTTGGAAAGGGTAGGTCGCCTGGATATTTCCAGGTGATCTATCCCGGATGTTTGGCATACCTTTTCCAGTTTCACAATCCGTACATGTCCCGACAAACTTTTGTATACTTCGATATAAGCCTCTCCAGTGAAAATGTTTGCGAATCCTGTGATACGTTCGACCTACGCCCTGGTGACCACCCTCCAAACTGACGTGATAATGGTGTAAGATATCAGCTTGTAAAGTCTCCGGGATCACGAGCCTTGCCGATCGGTCCAGATCTGCATCGGCCTGATCAGCTTGAACATAGTAAAACAATAGATCATTTTCGTCGATCTCGTAGTTGGACGCGATCTTAGCACAATCTTTTGCTTCACCCTGGCTCAGCTTCTCCAGATCACCCTTTAGAAACGCCTTCAAATCAACGATCCATTTTTCCTCGTCTTGAGCCTTGAGAATTCTTTCGATCCGCATCTCTTGTACTATTTCTTCTGTCAGGCTTTCTCGAGAGAGTGATCTGTTGGGTGGTGATCTGGTTCGTGATCTCGTCATAATCGAGATCTGGGCTGCTTCCTTTTCATCTTCCACACGAATCAGCTCAGGCAGCCTATTGATCTCCACCAGTTCTTCCAGCAACGCTTGATCAGTAACTATTGATCCGGCCTGATCACGCATAGCCATAGTGGCTAAGTGATCTGCACTCCGATTCCAATCACGTTTCACATGTAAGAGATCATGCCTTGGCCATCCACGTAAAGCTTTCATAACGCGATCGTTCAGTAGCTTCAAACGCGGTGCTTTACAGTCGATCTCTCCAGTGATCTGCCGAATTACCAGGTTTGAATCTCCGCATATGATTACTCTTTCGATCTTTTGCTCTTGCAAGAGAAGATAGGTTTTGGACCAGCCAAGGAGTGATTTCTAGGTAGTTCGAGCTGGTTCGAAGTGATCTCGAGGTTATTCGGAGCTGGTTTCCGACCTGCCTAACCGATCCTGAACTGACCGGGTCGGTCCGATCAGTTTCCAGGTGCTGAAATATAAGGCATCTAGTCTTCAGTGCTGGAACCGGTTGCAGAGCATTCCAAGAGGTCGATTCTAAGCTGGTTTCGAGCTGATACCTGCAGATTGGGTTGGTTGAAGATCAGTCGAGGACCAGATCAGAATCAGTTGAAGATCGGCCCAAGGTGGTACGAACGGGGTTGAAGATCAGTCGAGGACCAGATCATAATCAGTTGAAGATCGGCCCAAGGTGGTACGAACCGGGTTGAAGATCAGTTAAAGATCGGTGTACAGTAGTATCGGGACAACTATGTGGCAAGGCAGTTAAAGTCGAAGTATGAGGTAACCACATATGTTGGTGTATGTTACATTTTGGTACTCGATTTTAGATTTTATAATTTTAATACCAGGTTCTGTTTTCCCTCCCCAGGTATAGAAGTCGTTGCGCCACCTGGCACTAGCTCTGAGAACGGGGGGGGGCTAACAAGCCCCCCCCCCGTTCATTTATTCCCAGACGAGACGCGCACAGTCGTACTTTGGCTCGGCGGAAGTTCCACGGCAAGATTTACTTGCCTATAACACCCTCACCTTCCCTTTCACGGGAACACGTTTATTAATTGGAAAGGTTTTTCCGGCGCTAACTTTGTGGTTTTACTGTGGAAGATCGTGATTGTATCGAGGTTTTTCGTGTTTTTTTTTGTTATCTCTGATTTGATGAAGGATGTCGTGAAGCAGCTGCAGAAGCTTAAGGCTGGCAGCTGGCACATCGAGAATATTTTAGCAGGGCGACAATTACGCGTTGCAACGAGATATCGTGTTTCGTTAGCATCGCACTCTGTCTGCAATGCAGATAGGATATTGGCCCGAGTGACTTGCGCTGAGTAATGATTACAAATCGGCTCTGGGTGGAGGATCAAATTTTGATTTTTGGCTGGATTGTGTAGTATCCCAGTGCGAGCGCCGGGACATTATTTACCCGAAGAAGGTACCTGAAAAAGCTTGTAATCATTTATCACCCAAGGCTTTCTTAAGGTTTGATGAAGCATCGACGCCTTGTGCAGTCACGCTTGCCTGATTTGGACAACGTCGTTTGATGAAATTAAGTAGTATGTGGTAAAGTGACCTGTGAATTAATTAATGGGAAGGTGTGAAGTACTTTCCCGAGGGTGCCTTCTGATTGGCGGAAAATGCAGACCAAGGGCATAGAGGCCGGATGGCCGTCGCCGAGCGTATCTACTAGCGGCAGGACGATACCAGGCCTGGAATCGGGCCAGGTGGGTATGGTCGAGACGTGGGTAGTTGGGCTAGCGGACCAGGCGAACCGGATGACCTCGGATAGTGGACAGCCGAAGGGCGGATTGGTCGGAAGGTATGGGCGAAGGGTCATGAAGGAGGTTGAGTTTCTTAGAGGACGGAGGAGGCACCAGGGTCGGACGTGGAGCTGCCAAGAAGTGCTAACGCCAGCGGTCAAGTGAGCTTAGATGGATGGCCATCCGGCCGATCCGGCTGGGTTCGGTGTACCGGCCGGGCTGGTACCAGCTGGGGTTGGTGTACCGGCCGGGTTGGTACAGCCTGGAGTTGGTGTACCGGCCGGGCCGGTACACAAAAAAGCATCCGGAGTAACCGGGCCACTTCAGGTAAGACACATAACTGTCCAGCCGGGCTATTTGGGGTAGGTTACACAAAAGGGGGTATTGGACATAGGGATAAAAATCAGTATACGTTTCGCTTTCTTAGACACAAGTCGCTTTCATTGGTTCACAGCAGAGGGCTAACAAGGTCCCCTCTTGTTGCTATTGGTTTGCCCGGGGAAGGTTAAAGTAACTCACCGGAAGTCCCCTGACCGGGAGTCCCGGCGTTGCGTATACTCGCCTCAAGGCGCCCGTGTTTTGAACACGGTTATATCAAGTATTGGTAACGTTTTGGCCTACTGTGGAAGATTGTGGAGTTATATTTGGATCCCCCTTTACGTACACGTTTGGATTTACCCCTTTATTGTCATTGGTTTAGCTGGCCGATCGATTATTCTCGGTCCAGCCGTCGCAGTATACAAACTTCAAGTATATTGCCAGTCGAGCTCCCCGGTGAAGATTTCCGCCCAGGAGCTACCCCTAGTCCTAACCCTCGTCTCCTTATTCGACGGACTTTACACTTTTCGCCCTAGGGTCTATCAAGAGAGCGCAACCGCCAGTGCTGACGGGTACACAAGGTGAGCTTTTAACATGGATCATCCAAGTCGTCACGACCAAGGTGATGAAAGTGACCGATCCAGCCGGCCGGATGTCGGATCGGATCATGACTCGGATGGACGGAGTACCCCCTCCGACAGTCAGTCATCTGGGCCCCCCGTGGGTGTTCGCATCTCAGGAAGAATTTCTGAGAGCGACTACACCACAATGGTGCGCGTGCCCGGATCTTTTGGACCCTGGATATCACCGCGAGTCCCTAGCGGGCGAAAGACCTAAACCTGTCAAATTTGTTGACGATGTTGTGTCGGGTGCATTGGGGGAGGGCATATCGCCCCCAATGCTGTTGAAGATGGAAGGATGCGATGGTCGCCTCGGATTGGGGGAGTTCGAGGTTGACATTAAAGAAGAAGTTACTCCCCTAGAGGCTCCGCCGGGGGCGGATTACGGTACTGTGCCGGATTACGGTACTACTCACTGTAGTGCCGGCCGCTATATCCCGGCTGGAGCCGGATCGGATTATGGTGCGCGTGCCCGGATCTCTTGGTGACCCTGGATATCACCGCGAGTCCCTAGCGGGCGAAAGACCTAAACCTGTCAAAATTGTTGAAGATGTTGTGTCGGGTGCATTGGGGGAAGGCATATCGCCCCCAATGCTGCTGAAGATGGAAGGATGCGATGGTCGCCTCGGATTGGGGGAGTTCGAGGTCGACATTAAAAAAGAAGTTACACCCCTAGAGGCTCCGCCGGGGGCGGATTACGGTACTGTGCCGGATTACGGTACTACTCACTGTAGTGCCGGCCGCTATACCCCGGCTGGAGCCGGATCGGGTTATGGTGCAAGTCACCATAGTCCGAGGAAGGATCATGGTTTCGACCATGATCCTAACAAACAAATGCATATTATGGATATCAAAGAAGAAAAAATTAAGAAAGAAGAATCGGAAGTCGGATACGACCGGTGTCGAAAGCCGGCCGGATCGGGATCAAGCCTCGATCCGGGCCACCTACCCCTAAAGAGACCGGATTGTCAGGAATCGGATTATCCAACCCGACAAGATAGGCCGCGCTTCGAAGAAGATAAAAAAAGTAGGACGGCCTATCACAGAAGGTTACGGATACAGACCTGGAGCGTGCTCGCCATCTTCACGAGTTGGGGCAGTTCTTGCGGACGGATAAGGTGCTGAAGATAACACGGCCGAAAATCCTAGGCGGATTAAAAGGTCCCGTCTCTCCCCCAACCCTCTCAGACGGCCACGTGTCCCTTATTAGAGGACTATTCGATCAACTCAAACAAGCCGGCATTAACACCGGCGTGTTCGATCCGAACGAGCTGTTTGATCTGAAGGTGGACAAGTTGAAGGAGGCATCCAGCGCACTGCACGACCGCTTGGTACCGCTAGTAGGCTGTTCGCCGCCGTCGAAGAAGATGACAGCCACGACTGGAGTGGCGCCGTCCGGCAGCAAGCAGACCGGCCGGGATACACTCGGGTTCTTCTCAGTACGAGTCTGCCCCTTCGGAAGCGGACTCATCCGACTCATCGGTGGGAATTACCCGTATGACGCTTGGCTTAAGGGGCGCAGCGCGTGTGGCGACGGCCATGAGGTTTGGAGGACATGAAGATCCGGATACGCCCGAGCGGAAGAAAGCCAGTCAGTACAGCGTACAGACTCGGACGGCGACGGCGGATCCAGAGCCGAAGGAGGAAGACGCGGATGGGCGGATCAAAAAGGAATGTCGATCTAGCAGCCCGGCCGCCCCCCAAGTCGCCCCGCGAGCCGACCCCCAGGAGAGCCTTCAAGTGCCGGATCACCTGCATAACATGTTTTCGGCGATGATGGAACGATACTTGGAAGAGCAGCGTCGGCTGAGTGCCAGCCGCGGCAGTCCGAAGTCACCGGACCAGCCGGCTCGTCGTGGGAGTCAGGCGTCCGAGCCAGTCCAGTACTATGCGAGGGAGCCGAGTGACGAAGACATGGAGTCGGTGCAGTCCAAGCAGAGTGAGCCCCATGCCGCCCCGCCGAGCCGCCGGACGGGTCGCCGAACCGGACGGCGGCCAACGAATAGGAAGCTGTCTCTTAGCGACGTGGATATGGAATCCGTCAAGTCGTCAAGTATCACTACGATCCGGATGACCTGGACCTGGGGATGGCTCGCCGAGCCCACATGGCCTCGGCCCAAGCGTTTGATTCAGATTCGGGAGCGATCACGAGGGTGCGAATGTCTGCCATGTCCGAGCTAAAAGATTTCACTGGACGAGACACGGACGAGGACCAAGCCCGAGGATGGCTGAGCAAGACGAAGTCGGCATTTCTCAGAGACCGGACGCCGGACTATGAGAAGTGCCTGATCTTTGGAGACTTGTTGAGGGGTCCGGCAAAAACCTGGATCCAACAGCTCAGCCGGGAAGTCCGCGTTAATTGGAAGGGATTGGCTGAAGCGTTCGGAGAACAATATTGTGGATCTGGAATGTCGGTGGCGCGCCAATATTTCCACACCAAGTAGCGGGCGGATGAGACCCCCTGGAGTATCTCCATCGCCTAAATGTCGCTGGCTTGAGGGCGAATATACCGGTTAAAGAAGATGCCAGCCGGTCGGAAGCCGCTCGTGAACATGTGGAGCATTTTATCGGCACGTTGGACGATCGGGAGCTGGCGGACCAGCTGGCGTTACTGCGATTGAAGAATACCACGGAGCTGGAATTGACGCTGCGCACCTACCAAAGAGCGAAGAAGCGAGGCCCCAAGGCGGCAGTTGGAACCGGCCGGTTCAAGTCCCGCTTTAACTCGGATCAAGGCCGCCATCCACCAGGACGGACCGAGCCGTCCGCATGGTCGCTCGAGAGTCGGATGCGACTAGCTCGAAGGAGGAGTACCGGCGGTCTGGGGGCGAGTCCGAGGAGGAGCAGTACCGGTACTTGTTCTCGGCGGAAGTCAGTCAGCCATCCAGGCTGCCAGCTGGGTCCAGCCAGCCGAAGGGTTTTCCGGCTCGAACTGACCAGGATAACCCCGACGCAAATGTTCCCACTGTGGGTCCATCAAGCATGACGACCGGAGCTGTTGGAAGCGGCTGACTTGCAAGCAGTGCCAAAGGAAAGGACATCCGGCGGAACACTGCTTGTTTACCTGTAAGACTTGCGGGGAAGTGCACGAGGCGGGACTGTGCCCTATTGAAGAATTCTACAACCAGATGAAGAAGTGGTACGTCCCGACCAAGCATGCTGGAATGTTGCCGCCCGGGGTGGAAAAGATGTTAAACTAGATCGCTCGCCAGGTTGGAATCTGGTTCGAGCCGAGCGGTCTAGTGTTAGTATCTATGCATATGTCGGTAAGGAGGATATCAAGAAGCAAAGCAAAGCGTAACCGACAATACATGTAAGTTTGACGATTACGTCATCCGGTCCCTTTTTCCTGGTGATCAGTATACGGACGGACGAATATTCTCGGTCTGAAGTGCTTATGGAATTGAATCTGTTACCCGGCGAGTCGCGAGGTTATTGGAAATAAAATTCACTGGATAAATGCTTTTAGCAAGCCAAGGCGGATGGCAAAATCAATAACCAGAAGGCTACCATGCTGTTTGACTCTGGCGCAGAAGCGTCTATCGTTGACACCACCTTTGCTCGTAAGGTGGGGTGTGAAATAGACAAGACGAAGCAGCAGGAATGCATCGGCATTGGAGAGAGTTCATACATGAACCAAGGCAGAGCAAGAGTTAAGATTACGTTGGCTGGGTCTTTGGTGTATTACTTTACCGCCTGGGTAGGTAAGCTGGCCGGGCAGGATGCAATTCTGGGGATGGACTTTATGGTCCCGGCCGGCATACGGTTGGATTTATCGCATGGAACATTGACGTTGCCGGATGAGGTACAGATCCAGCTTGCCGGCCGGCGTCCCTTATATGGTTGGTGCCCACGTCCAGTTCCTCAAGTTAGGTCAGTTTGTTACGGTTCCTGTGGGAAATGCGGTGGAAGTAATGGTACGACCACACAACAGGCGGCGTAAGTTATGGCTGACAAGGGGCGAGTGTTGGGTACCTTCGTTTGTCAAAGGGGATGGTCATCTCAACTACATAAGTGTGACCAATATCTCGGAAAGGCCCCTCACCTTGCATGAAGATGTGATCATTGGAATGTGGCTGGCCGAGGACAAGGTGCCCCGCCGGCCGGGTTATGTCACTATTGGCTCAAGACGCTATATCGAGTGGCAAAACCTGGCCTTTCAGGCAACCACCGATTTGGTCAGCGAAGAGGAAGAAGTGGAAGAGGACCAGACTCCAATGGTGGCTAAACCAGAGTACCGGACCCCTTCTAGGATATTGACGCGGAGCCGGCCGTCGCCAGATCCGGCTGCCGATGACTATGCCCCGATCGCTGAACTGGTTTTGCCCACCCCGATGAAGACGGACGAACGACGGGATCAGGAGAAAGGACCAGGCAGAGTTACATGTGCGGTCACCTCCGATGCCGGATGGTTTGATGAACAAGATGATACCGGATCGACCCATCCGGCCGATCGGAATTCGGAAATAGCTGAAGGCGGATCGACCCAGCCGGTCGATCAGGATCCCGAATTAGTCGAAGCTGACCAAGTCTGCATTTATGAAGGGGGCGACCTATATGTTGAAGGCATGGAGGATCAGATGGCGGTGCTACCTGAGGTAACCCCCTGCCCACCCGCGGTTACATTGACGATCTGCAAGTGGGAGACCCGGATGTGAACACCCCGGAAGAGATCAGCAGGCTGAAGGATATCATATGGAAAAGGAAGCACCTGCTGATCGGGCCAGGAAACGCACTTCCTCCGGTCGCCCATGGGGCGGTATGTGACATTGATGTGGGAGACGCCAAGCCAGTTGCACAAAGGTGCCGAAGAGTCGCCCCCCAGTATCGGGAAAAGCTGTCAGAGCTTATCAAAGGGTTGCTGGTCACCAAGATAATTCAGCCGTCCACCTCGCCATGGGCTTCGCCCATTGTAATCATTATCAAGAAGAATGGGGTGGATATAAGGCTGTGTATTGACTACCGGCTGGTGAACCGGCTGACTAAACTGATGGTTTACCCGATGCCGTTGATAAACGACCTGCTGGAGGATTTGGATAAAGTTTTGTGGTATTGCTCATTGGACATGGCCAGTGGATTCTGGGTGGTCTCTATGACCGATCGTGCACGGGAGATCTCTGCGTTCGTGACGCCCTTCGGGTTGTTCGAGTGGAATCGGATGCCGTTCGGTCTGAAGAATGCCCCGCAGATTTATCAACGACTGATAGATAACGCGCTGTATGAACACTTCAAGATCAAGGCGGATCAAGATCCGGCTCTGGTCGGAGATGTGTTCACCGAAGGCGACCCGGACCCCGACCCAAAACCTTCAGTTTTGGGGTGGCGGTCTTACATTGATGACATTCTCGTTACGGCAACTACCTGGGATTTACTGTGTGACAAAGTGGAAAAGTTGATGATTACGTGTGAAAAGTGGAATCTTTCGATTAGTGTGGTTAAGAGTTTCTGGGGAAAGACTAAGGTGACCTATTTGGGCCATCAGGTTTCGATTGCCGGATTGGAAGCTAATCCGAAGGATTTGGAGTCCTTGAGTAATCTGCCTTTCCCGCGATCCCTAAAGGCTATGCAATCCTTTTTGGGCAGCCTGAATTATTACAGTCGGTTCATCGAGGATTTCGCAGTCTATGCGGCGGTCTTGTATGAGTTGCGGGAGGTGGATTTAACATAAGCAAAGAGAGCAGGATAGGCAAGCGGAGACGCAAGTCGGGTCGGCAATATCAGCCAATGGGATGCCGCCCTTGTCAACTATTTCGGCCAATGAGAAGGCGCCCTTTTTTGCCCCGACAGGCGGCCGGCCCGGACGACCACATGACCCGGGCGATGGTGGCCTTTGGTATGTTAAAGGCGAAGATGGCGACCACACCGGTCCTGAAACATTTCGATGTTAATAAGACTCCGGTGGTCATCATCTACGCTAACAAGTGAGCCATCTCGGCCGCTCTCGTGCAAGATCACGACGGAGTGTACTGTCCCGTGACCTTCACCAGCCGGACCCTGAAGGCTAATTAAGTCAATTACGGATTGGTGGATAAAGAAGTTTTGGCTCTATTGCGTATCTTGGATGTGTGTTATACTATGTTGGTGTCTCGGCCTATCAAAGTACTATCTAGACGGTCGACCCTATCATGGCTCCTGACAGCAAATGCGATTGACGGTCGGCTGGGGAGATGGGCGGCTCTGCTGTCTCAGTGGTCCCTCGAAGTGATTATGTGTACTAAAGGGGAAGAGGAAATACTGGGCACACTGGCTGCCAGCATTACCCCAAGGGCAGAAGTGGAAGAAGCACTGATATCGATCGCGCCCCGGAAGCAGCCTCGACAAACTATCGTATTACCGCCGCCAACAGTGGGGCCCACGGAGGAACTATTGGTTTTGAGTTTTGACGGGTCGGCGAGTGTAAAGAAGGGGGTCGGGGCCTATAGTGCATTTGTGTGGAAGTTGCCCGAATGGTAAGTGATTGCGGCCGCCTCGGATTTCACGCCTGGTATTACGGTGAACGAAGCGGAGTACAGAGGGTTGTTACTTTGTCTAGATCTGTTGGCTGGCCGGACACGGGGGCGGATCATCATATGTGGTGATTCCAACCTGGTGATCCGGCAAATCACAAGAGAGATAGGTTGCAAGGCGCCCCGGAAGAGATTGTTGAATGATCGGGTTATGTTCGCCTTGCGGAGATGGCCGGAGCACGAATTGTCAAGCGAGAGTGGAATAACAGCGCAGACCATCTGGCCACCTTGGCCATGCGAGATCAGATCGGTCTCATCGTTTCAGATCCAGTGTTGTTAGACGGATTGACGGAGATGAACAGGCTATCAGAGATAATTAAACCGGCCGCTAGATACGAGGACCACTCGCCCGGATCCAGCCGTCCCGTGGAAGAGGAATATGGCGACCGTGACTGGGAACAGGACGTTCACGCCCGATCCGACCAAGAATTGCCCTGCGTCAATAAAAAGTCCCTCTAGGCAGACCTCCAAGCAGGCTGGACGAGACTAACCACGGTTAGTAGTCAACAGTAAATGTTTGGAGTGGAGATGAAAGAAGCACGGAAGGATATATTGAGAGGGAAATGAAGGAAAAGAAAAGAATCAAAAGAAGCCCGATTGCTCATCCCTGTGGATGACTGTACTTGCCGTGGAGTCGAGTCACTTGAAGTCCAGGGTGGTCGGAAGGCCGTGTGCGGTACTGATTGCGCCAAGGATCTTGCTGGTCAATGGCCTCCAGAGATTCGGAAAGGGAGGTAGTCTGATCCCGCGCACCCAGCCCTGGGAACCACGTTCAGCCCTCCGCTGCATCTCCGCACCTTCGGTTCGGTAGATGGAGTATAAACGGGGAGAGAAACAGGTCCAAGTCGCAATTACCATCCCGGATACCTTCCATGATAAACGGACATAGACGGACCCACGCCTCGGAAGCCCGCCCCCGACGATTCTTCCGGGAAGCGGAATACGTGCGGAGAGATTCGTCCGCTCGCTTATCCTCTGCAGAAATGTACAGAAAGTGGGTAGACTCCCAGATGGATCAGGCATGAGCCACAGCGAAGCCCTGGAATCACGCCTTGAATTCCGTAAACCATGGGCTGCAATCGTAAATTGCATCGTTTTACTAAGGGGAAATCGCTAATCGGTACCCTAAATTAACCATCAATTACTAATCCGTACCCTATTCACATAAAATTATTAATAATCGGTACTGTGGTGTAGGCGCTCTCAGAAAATCTTCCTAAGACGCAAACACCCACGGGGGTCTCAAACGACTGACTATCGGAGGGGGTACTCCGTCCATCCGAGTCATGATCCGATCCGGCATCCGGCCGGCTAGATCGGTCACTTTCATCCGCTTGATCGTGACTGCTCGGATGTTGCATGTTGAAAGCTCACCTTGTGTACCCGTCAGTACTGGGTGGTTAGCTCTCCTGGTGGACCCTAGGGCGAAAAGTGTAAATCCGTCCAATAGGGAGATGAGGGTTAGGACTAGGGGTAGCTCCTGGGCGGAAATCGTCACCGGGGAGCTCGTCTGACAATACACTTGAACTTTGTATAGTGCCGGCTGGGCCGAGAATAGTCGATCGGCCAGCTAAACCAATAAGACACTTGAAGTTTGTATAGTGCCGGCTGGACCGAGAATAATCAATCGGCCAGCTAAACCAATAACAATGAAGGGCGAATCCAAATGTGTATGTAAGGTAGATATAACTCCACACTCTTCCACAGAAGGCCAAAATGTCACCACTTCCCAATACTTAATACCGTGTTCAAAACACGGGCGACTTGATGTGAGTATACGAAGTCGCCGCGACTTCCGGTCAGGGGACTTCCGGTGGGTTAACTTAACCTTCCCCGGGCAAACCAATAACAGCCTTGTTAGCCCTCTGCTGCGAACCAATGAAAGCGACTTGTGTCTAAGAAAGCGAAACGTATACTGATTTATCCTATATCCAATACTCCCTTTGTGTAACCTACCCCAAATAACACGGCTGACCAGTCATGTACCTTACCCAACGTAACCCGGCTAACTCCGACTTTGTGTACCCGCCTGGCCGGTACAGCAACCCCAGATGGTACCAACCCGGCCGGTACACCGAACCCATCTGGTACCCATCCGAATGGTACATTGTACCCGGCCGGCTCGGCCGGATAGCCACCCATCCGAGCTCCTCGGCCGCTGGCGCTAGCAATTCCTTGGCGGCTTCTCATCCGATCCGGGTGCCTCCTTCATCCACTAGAACAATCATCTTCCTTCAAGCTCCCTTCACTCAATCCTCACAAACAATCCGCCGCCTCGGCCGTCCGCCATCCGCGCCTCGGCCGTCAAACATCCGTGGTCCTCCCGTCTGCTCAGCCCGCCTGTTCGACTATCCACGCCCCTTGTCATGTCCGCCGGCCTGATTTCCAGCCGGGCGCCGCCCGGCCGCTTGCAGGTGCGCCTGGCAGCTCCCAGATTGCGTCTTCTTATTGACCGGTCTGGGCATCCGGCTAAGGGTGACATTTCAGCCAATCCGGTGCGGGCATCCACCATCATTAGTCCGTTAACTTCTGGAGCCTTGTCGCAGCCGCACAACGGTTGAGGCACGCGCTCATCACATTTCCCACACTTTGACTTTCACCGCCCCTATGTCTGAACGTGACAACGCCCCCATTGGTCCCATACCGGGACCCTCCCCGGCTAATACCCAGTCATCGGCCGTAGGCCCGGATGCCCATCCGGCCGGTCCAGAGCATCACCCAGGGCAGCCCGACGTGGCTGCCCTGCAAGCTCAAGTCGCTGCGCTAACCACTCACGTAGCCAGCCTAGAGCAAGCTAACACCGAGTTGGCTGCAACCGCCCGGCTGGCTAGTCAGCAAGCGGATGAATCCCGGGTCCGGGAGGTTCTGGCCACCTTTCAATCCCGCGACCGCATTAGCCGACTGGAAAGTGAGAACGCCGACCTTCTCCAAGCGAGAGATCGCCTCCAAAAACAGTCGGACTCACAGCGTGTCCTGAACCAGAAGGCCTTAGCTGCCTTGAAGATCCAGAGTAAGTACCTTTCGCCTATTCAGGTTCGTCTCTCCACTCACTCACTCCGTGTATGTCCTCAGACCAAAACGTCATGAACCTCCGCGTCTTGATGGTCGAATCTTTTCAGACCGCGCGCGAGTTGACGGCGCGCTACGACAGCTACATTAAGCTCTCTAAACGATTGGAGAGTTCGCAGCTAAAGCTGGGCAATTTGGAGTTTCGCCGGATCCGGCTTGCCAAAAAGTTGACGAAGTATCAGAAGGCGCTATACCAGTCGGCCGATGCATCGCCCGACCTCCAACGCCGAATCCGGGAGCTTGAGGTCGCGTACGCTGAAACCCAATCGGGTGTGAGTGAAGCCCGGGAGGCGTTTACCCAGCTTGCGGAGGAGCGCGCGGACTGCCTGTCCTCTCTCAAGGAAGATCGGGCTCGGCTAGCCGCTTCGGCGTCCCGGGTGAGGGGTCTAATGAAGGGCCCTGCCCCCATCCGGGAGGCTATTAGGCATCTCCTTGACTTAGCTTGTCCGCGAGACCCTGGTCCAGCCGCTTCCGCCACGCCCCTTCTCCCGTCAGCCGCTGGTTCCGCCACGGCCGTCCGGACATCCAGTGCGGGAGCGTCCGCCCCCGGATCGGCGACCGGTGGTACGGGAAAGGCTTCTCGTCTACGGATTTGGAATACTTCTTAAGACCCTAACCCACCGCCAGCGCCAGCAGGCGAGCAGGCGGCTCCTCTCTTGTCCACTGAAGGTCCGTCTGCGCACAAAGGCAAACGTCGGCCCAGTCGGGTTGCGTCGCTCCACGGCCCCGTGGCAGCCAAACGGCCTAAACGGTCCGCCGCGCCGGTGAGCGCGGCCCTAGTTCCTGGAGACAGCGGGCCGGGTCCTAGCCCCACTTCGATCTCGGCCCCACCGGCTTCGGGGAAGTCCTCCCGTCGTCCTCGCACTGCCAGATCTTCGTCGAAAGCTCCGACTGCCCCGGCTCTCCTTAGCGTCTCCCCTCATGATCCCCGAGGTCCGTCCACCGCCTCTCCTGATGGAGAAGAAGCGCCTGACCTATCGGAGCTGGACTCTGATGAGGCCACCACTGAGGACCTCGAGGAATTGCCTTCCCCGGACCCCTTCGCCTTCGACGAGAACGAGTCCAAGGAATCCTCAGAGGAGTCTCCTCCGTTGTGGATTCCCCGCCGGAAGGTCATGACGGCCCTCGAACTGGCCGCGGCTGTTCCCTGGTCAAAGGCGCAGTTGGAAGGCCTGCGTATCCAAGACCTCACTGGTGCCCTTGTCACCAAGGCGTTGACTCGTCCGCCGTTGTGGATATTCCCGCCGGCCCTCGCTGTGCCCAAGGCCGAGGACTGGGATGCCAAGCTAGTGGCGATCGAGCCGCTGAACGCAATCTTGTCCCGGAAACCTTGGGTCATACTGGCGACAAAGATGCCGGACATCGGTCTGCCCCATGTCGGCTGGTTCGCGGATTTGCGGGGAGTCTGCAAGGAGTACCTCTCTCGGCATGGACAATCCATCTGGGAGTCAACCCATCACCTTTCCATTTCCATTGCCGCCGGGCGCGAGTCCCCCGGGCTAGCTAAATACCGGGCCGACCGCAAGAACCGTCGAAACCGCGCGACTGAGGGCTGGACTAAGCTCTGCAACTTCGTGGTTGACGGAATCCAGCACGGCCACTGCGACTTGGATATTTTTCTCCACCCTATCATGCTACATCTGGCCAACCGCCGGGTGGAGAAAAGCGGGAACTCGGCCGAAGGCGGGACTTGGTATCCAGGGTTGGGTCAGTGTCAGGTTACCACCCTCCAAGCTTCGCTCGATGCGCTCGATCAACAAGATCCGTGGCGCAACCAGTTTCGGCAGGACCCCGATCGTCACCCTGGCCTCTGCGTGCCCCGACTCCGGAACAAGTTCTGCTGAGCTTCGCCAGGGATGACCCACGAGGCTAGCCTTGCATACCCTTATCTTCTCCATTCATTACTGGCTATTAACCTCGATAATACACTTTTCTTTCCATTTTTTACGTAAGTAACCACTTGCTCATCTTCCTCGTCCGACTTCTCCCATCCGGCACCATACTGATTCGAAGACAACTCCGGAAAACCGATCCATCCGGCACCATACCGATTCGAAGATAACTCCGGAAAACCAATCCATCCGGCACCATACTGATTCGAAGATAACTTCGAAAAAAACGGTCGGACCCGACTAGCTCCCATTCGCCAATTGCTCGGCTGAATGGTGTCAGCTGGTCCGGCCGTGCCTGTTGCCCTGGAGCCGGGCGGACTAATTCTCTGCCCCACCTTCTTCGTGGGTTTGCATGACCCCGAAGCGGTTTCGACTCGCCCGCCGGCGATCGAACTCTCTCATTAAAGCTCCACAATTTAAATCCAGTTCGTCCACCCACGACCGCTCCTCGCAATTTTTCCACTGCACGAGAAACTCTCCGTGGATCCGCCCAAACCGGGTTTTCCGTCCGTTCCGAACGTCCAAAATTCCTTCTACTTCGTACTCATCCGGGTCTAACGGCTTGTCCCAACTGTCCTCCGGCAGCAAAGCTTCGTCGAAATCCAGCCGGTCGCCTTCCCCCGTAAGGCGTGTATTCGGGCGGTCCGGGAAATGCTTAACCAACTTCAACTTGGAGACATGTACTATTGGGAAAACGCTATATTCCGTGCCGGCCGTGACAAGCTTAACTACATGATCCCCGACCAGTTCTGCAACTCGGAAGGGGCCATGCCACATATGCGCTAACTTCCGTGCATAGCCCTCCTTGACCCGATCGAGATACAGCCACACCCGGGAGCCGGGATCGATGCCGTGTTCCCTGGCGCGGTCGTTGTTTTGATCGGCGCGGTCCTTGATTGCTTGTCGGAGACGTTCGTTTACTTGTTCCCTCGCCAGTGAGTAGTGGCATTGCACTCCCATCCTCCAGCGGCGGGCGTCTCTGTCCCGGCTTCTGGTGCACCCTATTGGTATGGCGGCTTCCAAAGTGGATCGGGGATCCCATCCGTAAGCCAAATAAAAAGGGGTGTCGCCCCTTACCCGATCGTACGACGAATTGAGAGCGAAAACCAGTCTCTCGGTATATTCATCCCAGTCGCATTGATCCGCCTCCACCACATACATCTTGAGGGCTCTGGTTAGAGTCTGAACCATCCTTTCGGCCTTTCCATTCGCCTGCGGGCGGTAAGCCATAGTGGCGCTCTGTTTCTGTCCTAAGATCTTGTTGAAAGCTCGGAATACGTCTGCCATAAATCCGGGCTCCCTATCGTGCCGGATGACCTCGCTCGCCCCGAAACGCCTGAACACACATTCCTCGTAGCTTTGCGCAACCTGTTGGGCGGTACGGGTGGAGCTGGCCTTTGCTATAACCAGCCCGGTAAACAAATCCGTCCAGATCAGCAGCTCTGTGTACCCATTTCGAGATTTGGGTAGGGACGGGATATGGTCCATCGCAATGACTTGAAAAGGATAGGTGGCCTGTATATTCCCAGGCGACCGCCCTCTAATGGTCGGCCGGCCTTTCCCGGTTTCGCAATCCGGACAACTCCCCACGTAGGCCTGAACGCTACGGTAAAGCCCCCGCCAGTGGAAATGTGTCTTAATCTTGTGATATGTCCGGCCGATGCCCTGATGTCCCCCCTCCAAGCTCACATGGTAGTGATGGAGGATATCCGGCTGCAGAGTAGTGGGTACGACTAGCCGAGCGGATCTATCTCTCTCGATCTCCGGCTGGTCGGCGTCTCGGTAGAAAAACAGTAGCCCGTTTTCGTCCACTTCATAATCCGGGGCCAGCTTGAAGCATTCTTTAGCTTGTTCGGCTGTCAGTTTATCCACGTCTCCGTTAAGGTATGACTTGAGATCCACTATCCACGCTTCCTCGTTCTGCGCTTGGAGAATCCGCTCTGCTCGCAACTGTTGAAATATCCCTTCGGCCATTGTTTCTGGGGATAGTGAGCCATCGGATGAAGAACGGCGCTTCCGCGATCGGGTGACAGCGTTTACCTGGATTATCTCCTCCGTGTTGGCCGGATGGATAATCTCGGGCAGCCGGTTGATCTCCGTCAGGTCTGATAACAGAGCCGGATCGGAAACCGTTACCCCCACGTTGTCGCGCATGGCCAGCGTAGCCAAGTGATCCGCGCTCTTATTCCAGTCTCGTTTGACGTGCAGCAATTCGTGTTCCGGCCACTTCCGCAAGGAGGACATAACCTGATCATTTAACAGTCTCAGCCGGGGCGCCTTGCAATCTATCTCTCCTGTGATTTGCCAGATCACTAGGTTGGAATCACCGCATATGATGATCCGCCCCTGTGTCCGGCCATCCAACAGATCTAGACAAAGTAACAACCCTCTGTTCTCCGCTTCGTTCACCGTAATACCAGGCGTGAAATCCGAGGCGGCCGCGATCACTTACCATTCGGGCAACTTCCACACAATGGCACTATAGGCCCCGACTCCCTTCTTTACACTCGCCGACCCGTCAAAACTCAAAACCATTAGCTCCTCCGTGGGTCCCACTGTTGGCGGCGGTAATACGATAGTTTGTCGAGGCTGCTTCCGAGGCGCGATCGCTATCAGTGCTTCCTCCACTTCTGCCCTGGGGGTAATGCTGGCAGCCAGTGTGCCCAATATTTCCTCTTCCCCTTTAGTACACTTAATCACTTCGAGGGACCACTGAGACAGCAGGGCCGCCCATCTCCCCAGCCGGCCGTCAATTCCGTTCGCCGTCAGGAGCCATGATAGGGTCGACCGTCTGGATAGTACTTTGATAGGCCGAGACACCAGCATAGTATAACACACATCCAAGATCCGTAATAGAGCCAGAACTTCTTTATCCACCAATCCGTAATTGACTTCATTAACTTTCAGGGTCCGGCTGGTGAAGGTCACGGGACAGTACACTCCGTCATGCTCTTGCACGAGAGCGGCCGAGATGGCCCACTTGTTAGCGTAGATGATGACCACCGGAGTCTTATTAACATCGAAATGTTTCAGGACCGATGTGGTCGCCATCTTCGCTTTTAACATACCAAAGGCCACCATCGCTCGGGTCATGTGGTCGTCCGGGCCGGCCGCGCCGGGGTCCGGCGGCCGGCCGCTTGTCTGGGCGGGAAAGGGCGCTTTCTCATTGGCTGAAATAACCGAAAAGGGCGCCTTCTCATTGGTTGATATTGCCGGCCCGGCTTGCGTCTCCGCTTGCCTATCCTGCTCTCTCAGCTTATGGTAATCCACCTCCCGCAACTCATACAAGACCGCCGCATAGACTGCAAAATCCTTGATGAACCGACTGTAATAATTCAGGCTGCCCAAAAAGGATTGCATAGCCTTTAGGGATCGCGGGAAAGGCAGATTACTCAAGGACTCCAAATCCTTTGGATTAGCTTCCAATCCGGCAATCGAAACTTGATGGCCCAAATAGGTCACCTTAGTCTTTCCCCAGAAACTCTTAACCACACTAATCGAAAGATTCCACTTTTCACACGTAATCATCAACTTTTCCACTTTGTCACACAGTAAATCCCAGGTAGTTGCCGTAACGAGAATGTCATCAATGTAAGACCGCCACCCCAAAACTGAAGGTTTTGGGTCGGGGTCCGGGTCACCTTCGGCGAACACATCCCCGACCAGAGCCGGATCTTGATCCGCCTTGATCTTGAAGTGTCCGTACAGCGCGTTATCTATCAACCGTTGATAAATCTGCGGAGCATTCTTCAGATCGAACGGCATCCGGTTCCACTCGAACAACCCGAAAGGCGTCACGAATGCAGAGATCTCCCGTGCACGATCGGTCATAGAGACCACCCAGAATCCACTGGCCATGTCTAGTGAGCAATACCACAAAACTTTATCCAATTCCTCCAGCAGGTCGTTTATCAACGGCATCGGATAAACCATCAGCTTAGTCAGCCGGTTCACCAGCCGGTAATCAATGCACAACCTTATATCCACCCCATTCTTCTTAATAATGATTACAATGGGCGAGGCCCATGGCGAGGTGGACGGCTGAATTATCTTGGTGGCCAGCAAACCCTTGATAAGCTCTGACAGCTTTTCCCGATA
>MIQA02000317.1:0-13122 GCA_001887855.2 Sclerospora graminicola | reverse complement strand
TATTAGTAATCAGACTAAATGAGCAGGTGTTCTATTGGGAGCTCCTTTGAAGCCAATCCACAAGGTCCCACCCAAACAATGCTTCATCATATCCGGTTGCCTGCTCGAGTAATGCTTGGTGTATTCGTCTAGCTCCAGTTCAAGCTGTTAACTTTCCTTGAGTGGCTGGCTCTTTAACCCCCAGCAGGTTGAATCTCATACTTTCGCCTCGCTTCTGAAACCCAGGATTCTATCAGGTACCAGCTTGTGTCTTGGACTGCGTCGATTTCTCTGTAGAGAAACACCATTGCTACCCCATAATCAGCACCAATTACCGCTTGTCAATCGATCTGCATAGTTACTGTAGTTATCAAGATAAACTGTAAGAACCAGACTTCATTGCAAAAGACGGACTCTAATTTAGTAGGTGTAGATTATTTATTGTTAAGACTATAAAAAGTCAAGTGTTTATCAATCCAATTTGAACTCGACCTCCTTAATCCCATCTATTGACCACGATGCGCTATTCAACCCGTCTCCTCGCTTCTTCAATCTCCACGTCTCTGACAATCATGTCGCAGGAGCCACTGGTGCCGAGTCCACAATTCATGCGGGCCTATTGTCCTTCAAGTGTCGAAAAAAGCAGCTGTTCGTATTCCTTTTCTTGTACTTCGTATCCAGGTGCAAGCTCCCCCTCTGAAAGCTTGATCGCCAGCTTGCCTTCACCTTTTAATACCTTAATGAGCACGTTCAGAATGTTTAGCGGAGCGTGGGGCTCTTCATTCAAGACGAGAAATTCGTCCAGCAGTATAAACTCAGGCTGTTCAGCGGTACCATACCTCGATAAACTTAGCCGCTTGAAAAACGTGTCGGGGGTTGCTCCACTGCTTATCAAACGCTGTATCAACCTCGTATCGAAAGCGCTCGCTATCTCCTTTGTCCCCTTATCCTTAGCACGACCGGTGAAGGGAGCAACAATGTGAGCGACTTTGAAGCCAACGCACAAGGTCTCAAACACAGCTTCATCATCAGGTTATCCGCTCGATTTATCATTGATTTATTCGTCTAGTAGTGCGAGTCTCCAGTTCAAGCTGTTAGTTTTCCTTGAGTGGATCTGCAGTCCCAGCAGGTTGGAAACTTTCTCGTTATTTCTCCTCGCTTCAGAATCCCATGATTCCATCAGGTAACAGCTTCTCTATTGCGTCCGTTTCTGCGGTTTGAAGAGAAACGCCGAAGCTACCCCATCAAGTAACAAATCTTTCTGCCCTCCAATAACTGATAGTAAAATCATACCCTCTTCGTATTGCATAGTAGTCTTCATGTTCCTAGAAAGGACCCGCATGAATTACGGGTCGCTGACTGCTTTTGCTGCGGCACCCATGGCTTCTGGAACATGACAGTCCGAGACGTGGAGAGCGGTAGAAGAAGCGAGGGGAATGGTCGAATTGCGCATCGCGGTCAACACATGCGGTTGATGAGGTCGAGGTTAAATTGGATTGTGACAATGGCAATGGCGTGGATAATAGGGAAAAATCCAGTGAATGGATTTTTTCGACCATTCGTTGGTTAGAGACATAAATATTTATTAGGGAATATTCCAAAAGGTGACTCAAATCCAAAAACTTCGTCATAAAGTGACTCAAATGGTTTTAAATAGGGGAAATCGCTAATCGGTACCCTAAATTAACCATCAATTATTAATCAGTACCCTGTTCACAAAATTATTGCTAATCGGTGCCCAGACCCGCTCTTTTTGCCATCAGTCTTGCTAATCTGTACCCTTTAAAAATGAGCGAAGAACAAATGTTGGTTCTAATAACTGAACGACGCAAATGAGTATTGCTGAAGGCGAATAAATTCATTTGACGCTCATTCTTTTGTCTGTGCAGTCGGTTAGCCAGATATGCACATTATGAAAAAACAAGAAGTATTTTAGTTACTGAAGTATTTGCGCAATCGTTTGGTAGAACATGGGTGGTCTGGGTACCGATAAGAAATAATTATGTGAACAGGGTACTGATTAGTAATTGATGGTTAATTTAGGGTACCGATTAGCGATTTCCCCTTTGAAATATTTTACATGTTGTTTTAAACATTTTTAATTTATGGTAAAATACGACTTACACCTTTTCCCGGTCAAAGTTGGACTAGTTTCGAACCAAAGTTGGATTTTTAGGTTTTGGAAAAATGAGGTTTCATGCAATGTCGGATTCTTTAACAAGCAAAGTTGGACTATTTTGCGTACTTAGTGGAGGCATAACTGTGTACAACATATCTAGATGCAACAAAAACTGCGGCACGGGCTAAACCGCATATTGACCGACGTCACCGAGGCAGGATGAATATGCTTATCACATCGCAGGAGGTAGCACTATAGTCGCTACTTTAAACACAACTTTTTCCCCACTCCTCCAAACAACTCGACGACGACATCGCTAGGAGAGCAATATGGTCGCTTCATGTATGGAGGCTCTAATGGTGGCTGGGAATCGTTGGCAGTGATGATATATTACCCGGAAGAGTACAATGGCTCTGTCCAGATGCATTTGATTTCCGACGTTCCCAACAAGTGAATCTCTTCAAAACCAAAATACTTACTATGCTTGAGGGAATTGGACTCAGAAAGATCGTGGCGCAAGACGTGACTACTTTGGCGACATTCGTGAAACCATGGCTGAAGAGAATCATCACGAGCTTGCCTTGGGCTCTCGAGGACGATCAGCAAGCTATGTACTCGCCTGTGAATACCACTGACGGCTATCCTGCTTCCATTTGGAATAAACTCACGGGAGCAATTCAATCGGAACTGGTCAACTATTGGGAGACATAATGACGTTCGTGCCAAGATAGAGCAAGAATGGCAGACGAAGGGACTCGGACTCAAGCTTGTCAGCAAGCTGCACGTATACGTAGGCGTCACTGACAGCTACTATCTCAATGACGCCGTATTCTTGCTCGAAGACTTTCTTAAAAGCACTACAAAGCCGTACTACAATGACTCCATTGTATACGGCATTACTGATGGCCGAGAATATGAGCATTGCTGGACAGGGAGCTCTGACCAGTCGATTTCGCTTGCATGGTATACAATCAATCAACGTATCGTATCTTCCCCAAATGGTGGATCACATCGTGCAAACAGCCCCTAAGAACGCCGAATTAAGCTATACTTCATACTGATTCGAGTTATATACTACTGTAACTTTAGAATAAATTTAGTATATATCTAAGTTACCCCTTAAACACTTGTCTTCATTATACCGAAATTGAATATCTTGTCTATCTAACTACCCTGGTTAAACATGACATTACTATCCCAACTTTGCATTTGATTGTTCTGTGCGATCTCGTCCCGACAGATATCAGTAGCATTTTCTGATAGGGCAGTTATTTCACAAGTTTGACAAAATGGTAACCGAGCGCTGTTTTAGTCGTCGGTCCGATAAGTAAAAGAAAATTTGCTGCTGATCTCGGCAGTCCACACACATATACCGCGAACAATTTTTGCAATACATTTTCTTCTGCATCATCCGCGAGCCACGATTTGTACGACCGGTTTCACCATCTTGCTACTATAAATATCTTCCGATACCAAAATAGCAGTCGAGCGGCTGATCGGATCACAATTGTACGCATGATACCTCCCACCGGATTGACAACTCTTTTTATAAACATGTCCGTAATATTTGTCGTTCGTTGACGATATATCATCGAAACCGAGCCATATCCTCGATAATAAGACGGTAGTGGCGGCATTTCGGAAAATTGAATCGAGTGGAACATTCGGTACCCAACGCGTTCGCCATTTCGCAGTTTCTCGATACATGTCGTCTCGATGTAAACGAAGTCGTGGTGCTTGGCAACCGCTCGGATGGCCAATGGCATGTAGAGTTCGACCCACTTAATACAAACCGACGTGAAAGGATTCTTGTGGGTAAGATTCACGAGGTTCGCAAGCACACATCTACCGTGAATGTCCTCCGAGCCATACGAACCTTGGAGTTACATCTGCAGACCCCCATTACCGATCTCCCTATTGTCGTGGTCATCATTGTTGCGCCGTTGGCATGGCGCGTCTAAATATGTTGGACACAGTTATGCCTCAACTAAGTACGCAAAATAGTCCAACTTTGCTTGTTAAAGAATCCGACATTGCATGAAACCTCATTTTTCCAAAACCTAAAAATCCAACTTTGGTTCGAAACTAGGCCAACTTTGACCGGGAAAAGGTGTATTACCAATTTTAATGCTATACCGGTATCAGGTGCACGATTGCTCGCCCGATTGGCTCGCCGATTGCATGTCGCGCAAATGGAAATTTTGTTTGGGAAAGTTTATCAGTGTGTTCTTTCTATGCATAGCGGTATGCAATATGCGGTCTTCGTAGTGTCTCCAAGATAACATATTTATACCTGGAAGTCGTTGTGCTTGAACTAAAGTAGATCAACGTCGAATTAGTCAAACCAGCGATCTGCGCTCTTCGTCGTATCGACCTCTTTAAAAGTACCTTCGACCCCACGCTTTTCGCCAAATATTTCGTTCTTGTATTCTAGCACCATTTCCTCAAATGATTTTTCCTTCTCGATCTCTTTCGTCTTCCTGCGCTGGCTGCGAGACAATGTCTTGCCTTTTTTCGAGATATGGTTCATCTCCAACGAAACAAGCGCATCATCCTCCTCATCAGCGCGAGGGGCCTCAACGCGTTTTCGTTTTTTGGGCTGCTGCTTTACTTCCTTCACCTTGTATGTCTTGATGGGCTTGGTCTTTTCCCCATCGACTTCAGTCTTAGCTTCGGCCTTGGCGAGAGCACGGAGTTTCTTCTTCTCGCGCTGTCGCTGACCACGGCTTTTCTTGTTTTTTTCAGCGTTCTGTCCATCTTCACCCTGGGCTGCTTTCAATGCACGCTCTTCTTCTCGTTTTTTGACAGCATCGGCAGCACGCTTCTCTCGCAATTTAAGTTTGCCGTGATTCTCTAGCGCAAATTCCACGATAATACGTGATTTCGAGCTGTCAGGGGCACCAGGGGCCGCGTTTCGACCAGCCGCGTATTCTGTGTACTTCGGGTTGTTGTTCAATACACGCAGAGCCGCTAGTGCATGAAGATGCTCTGAAAATTCGACGAATCCGTAGCCCCGTGAACGCGGCTCCTTGCCAGCTTTCGCTGATTCCATATCACGCACCACCTTTGCCATGCGGACCTTAACCGGAGGGTTTGTCACCTTGCTCAACAGCTCTGGTTTTATTTTAGAGAGATTAACATTCCCAGCGCGCATTCCAGCGCTTGCTGCATCATGGAAAAGCTTCTTTAATTTGCGATCGTCCAGAGAGGACGATAGATTACGCACAGAAAGACGTACGGGGGATACAAAGTACATAGGGTTTTGGAGCTTCAGCTTCTTCTCACGAATCGCGCGACGGCGCTTGTCGATGTCCATCTGTGGTAATTCCAGCTCAGCATCCGCTATCTTGTTCACATTAAGTGTGCCTTCGTATGCCAGGTACAAGTTTCGCTTATCTAGGCGACGACGCTCACGAGCGTTGGAATCAGACAGATGGTCTGCATCAGACTTCGATACAGCCCGCGACAAGATAAGTTGTCGTCCATGAAGTGTCAAGGCGTCGTCACCACCATCAGCGAGCGCAGACAATGTGAAGAGAGTATCCTTCCTTCTGTCACTCTTGTGTTTCATTGTGTTGTCAGCTAGGGGTAATTGACAGCGGTTCAAGGTTTGTGCAGCCACATCAGCAGATTTAAAGCGAACAAACCCAACTCCTTTGGACAGACCTGATCCTTTTTCGAAAACTATGCGAGCATACTCAACAGCACCAAATGTTTGGAAAAAATCGCGCAATTCGTCTTCTGTCGTCTGAAAAGAAAGGTTACGAATAAATAGAGTGCGCTCACGCTGTGCTTCTGTATCCTCTTTTGATCCCTCTTCTTCATGGTTTCCTTCTTCATCGACCGATTCATTCGATAGATAGTCCGCCTCATCGTCAGTTGCCATTTCTAGCTGATCGTCATCCTCATCACCGCTATTCGCTTGTTCTTCATTAACATCGTTTTCTGTAAATACATCGACCATGGCTTCTTCTTCCTGCTTTTTTTGCTGCTCAAGAAACTTTGCCTTCGACAAGGCAAAATCCACAATCATTTCACGGCCATTCACTTTAGTTCCGTTTAAGTTCTCTACAGCAGCACGCGCTTCAGCCACGTCTCGGTACTGGACAAAGCCAAATCCGCGACTGCGTCCAGGGGCTGGTTCACGTTTAGCGTCCCCTTCTGTCTTTTCGTTCGTTTGAATGTTCTCTTCCGTTGGCATTCGGACAATGTGCACCTCGAACAGCGGTCCATGCACCTCAAACAATTTCTCGAGATCCTTTTCCGTGGTCTGGAAGGACAAATTCCGCACAATAAGGGGCAATCCTTCCACTTTAGTTAGTTTGATAGCACTCCATACGTGGTGAGGACGACATCACTATTGCCAAAAGGTGTCGTTTTGAGCCCAGTACATGTAGCGCGATCGTCACCGTAGTACACGTAAACGCTCAAGGTGTTCGAAACAAAGCGTTCAAACGCTTCATGTTTCCACTGGTGAAGTAAACTCAACGGGCAAACTACAAGTGTTCTACTTGCAGTCATTTGAGCTTGTCGTGCTTCGTGGTCATCTGTCTTTGCTACTTTTTCTCCAAAGTGCTTTTGATAGACGATTAAAGAAAGCATCATCATCGTTTTGCCTACATGTGGAAAGAACGCATTAAATCGCGCCACTTGTGTATCAAAAGATGCAGAAATGACTAACCCATTCCCATGTCATCCGCCAAGATGCCACCACGACATGGACGAGGACGTTTGGGTCGCGATAACGACGCACTCTTCTCGAAGGAATTGACGTAGTACGAGTCCTTGGAGTGAAAATCACGCTTTTCCCACATCTGATTAGGAAAAGGAATAGAAATTAGCGCGTCGTGGAGTCGAATTTTGCATTTTGAATGGCACTTACGGGATCAACGTTCTCTTCTTCACTAATGCAATCCCGCGATTGGTCTTCTCGCCACACCATCCATCTCAATGCTTGCTTCTGGTGTTCTCGGAGTTGTATAGCATGTAGATACTGCATAAGACGCTCCGACGGATCTTTATCCGATCCATCAATCGAGCTGTGGAGATCGTTGCCTCCTGCGCACTCTGAGAACAGCGTATCCAGGTTTTCAGGGTCCACAATAGAGGCAGATTGCGCTGCAAACGCATCTAAAGAAGGCGCTCGAGCTTGATGAACCATTTGAAACAAACTGTACAGTAGATCAGAGAGGTGAATGTTCGGACTGCTTTCCTTGAACGCGTCAAATGCACTGTCACTGACATAGATGAGCCCCGTCACCTGCAATGACATCGTCACATACAGTCTCACTACTCAATTCGATTCAGCAAGACTTACAGTGAAAGACGCAAACATGTGTGACGACATGGGCGGCATTTCGCACATTCCTACGAATTTTACCACTCCACTTTTCATTAAAGGATACAACAGCAGCTCCATGTTTCTCTCCAGCCGCCCAATCTGCTTGTGATGCACTGTAGCAATCCTCACCATTCCCGACGCCATTGAGGTGGGCGATAAACCAGGTTTTACTCTCTTCTTGCCAGCGTTTTCCGCCTGTAGCAATAACTCCTCGCCCACTTGGAGCTGGACACCCGGGCGATTCACTGAGCCTTGCATGGACATTATACCCAGCGCATGAAATCCTTCTACTCCATTCTCCACCGTGTTCAGCAGCTTTTCGAGTCGGAGCTTGGCTTCCTCATCTGCCGTCACTGATTCCTGCTGTGCTAGACGCTCAAAGTAAGCGGAAGCTGCCCCCGATACACTGAAACAGTTATGTCGCAGTAGCTCCATCATTTCTTCGTCTGGAAGCGATATACCTAGTTCCTTTAGTTGCTGTACCTTGTGCTGGACGCGCTGCTGCTCTCTCTCTACAGAACTGCTGACGCCGAAAAGCAGTGACGGCGATTGCGTCATCTTCACTTTTGCTTTCTTAGAAATATTTCCAAGAGAAGCAAGCGAAGTCTTTGGAGATGACACAGTAAAACGGGCAGCCAAGCACATGGCGCATTGGCGCACATGACTTTCGTTTTCGAACGTGCACCGTGAGCAGCTCCATGTCATGCCCGCCGAATATTAATGAAACGCGAATTTGTGAAATTTGGAAAATTACGTAGTAAGTTACAGTAGTATTTCGGACCTTTCTCCTTTATCACAATTAAATGATTCGCATGCTGGCCTCCTCTTGTCGATCTGTAGCTGCTCGCACCTGTGTCTTACCGGCTGCGCTGGCTAATACCGTGCGCTTAAATTCTAGCAACAGCCAAGTCCATGCACAGACGAAGATAAAAGTACATCAAAGTTCTCGACTGCCCAGTGGTCCCGGACTGAGTGACTTTCTGCGCGAATCACAGGTGCATGACCACCTGGACGCAGTGCAAGAGCCGAGTGAAATGAATTTTCCAGTGAGCTTTAGCAACGTGCGGTCGATTGAAGATATGGAAGAGACACAAAAACGTCGACGATCGTTTTTCATCGAGACTTACGGCTGCCAGATGAACTCTTCCGACTCGGAGATTGTACGCGCCATTCTGCTGGAAAATGGCTACACTTCAGCACCTGCAGCAGATGCGGCGGACGTAGTGCTTATCAATACGTGTGCGGTGCGTGACAATGCGGAAGCAAAGATCTGGAATCGGTTGGAGTCGTTACGACAGGTAAAGGTCAAGCTCTTGCGCAAAAAGCAAAAAGAGGTGCAGACAGTGGGCGTGCTGGGGTGCATGGCCGAAAGACTTAAGGAAAAGTTACTAGAGTCTGACAAAATGGTGGACTTGGTAGTGGGCCCCGACGCCTACCGTGACATCCCCAACCTGCTGCAGGTGGTGCACGGGAGTGGTGAGGCAGCAGTCAACGTGCAGCTATCGCTCGACGAAACCTACGCAGACATTGCGCCCGTGCGTGCAGATCCTCACAGTCCTTCGGCATTTGTTTCAATAATGCGAGGCTGTAATAACATGTGCTCATACTGCATCGTGCCTTTTACGCGCGGACGCGAGCGAAGCCGCATTATGAGCTCAATTATCGACGAGGTGCGTGTGCTAAGCGACCAGGGCGTAAAGGAAGTGGTACTGCTCGGACAGAACGTCAATTCGTACCACGACAAAAAGTCCGAGGGTGCTGCGGAAAAGGGACGCGGCTACGTTTCATCTGCTGGGTTTAGCAACATGTTCCGCTCTCGTGACGCGCCTGGTTTTCGATTTGCGGACTTGCTGGACGAAGTATCTCGTGTTGACCCGGAGATGCGATGTCGCTTTACCTCTCCCCATCCAAAAGATTTTCCGAACGAAGTGCTGGAGCTTGTAAACGAACGTCCGAACATTTGCAAGCAGATCCACATGCCGGCTCAAAGCGGCAGTACCACGCTACTCCAGCGTATGCGCCGTGGCTACTCTCGAGAGGCTTATCTAGCACTCGTGGATAACATGCGTGCCCGTATTCCTGGTGTCGCCATTTCGTCCGATTTTATCGCTGGTTTTTGTGGTGAGACTGAGGAAGAGCACGCTGACACGATCTCTCTAATGCGCCAAGTATGCTACGACCAAGCTTTCATGTTTGCCTACTCGGTTCGCGCGCGTACCCACGCAGCACACCGCATGAAAGACGATGTTTCGCAAGAAGTTAAGCTGCGGCGTCTGCGCGAGGTCATTGACACATTCAGCGAGGTAATAACGCGTAAGAACCAAGTCGAAGACTCAGATCGGCTGCACGTAGTACTTGTGCAGGGGGCTAGTCGTCGCTCCACAAAGGAAAATCCCAAGCTCACAGGCCTTACAGATACGAGCAAGCGCTGCGTCTTCGCCGATCAAGAAATGCCGGGTTCACTTCGTGCCTTCACTAAGCAGGCGGGTGAGCTCGCTTCCGAATTCCTACCTCTACGAAGTGTTGGGTCGGGGAGCGTTCATGCTGCTCCTGGTGACTACGTACTGGTTCGTGTCCGCGAAGCTGGCCGTCACACGCTCCACGCTACCCCTCTGGCACGGACTACCCTGCAAGAAGTCGCCGAACTTGTACCTTTAGAGCTACTTGGTGCCAGACCACACGTACACGAGGCACTGGAACTTTAAATATCAAGCACATTACAGTTTTGCAAACACCAGAGACGAAAAGAGTCACACAATAAACACAGAAAAAAGGGACCCTTATCTCATCTACAATATTGAGATCTAGTGAGCTGCAACGGCATCCTGCGCGGCTTCGGCAGCGCGTTTCTGCATCTCCAGCTGCAAGTTCGAAATCTGCTCAAAAGCAACAACAGAAGACAAATGAGGCATTCTGTGCACGGATAATACAAACACAGCATAATCACTATACATTAGTGCGAATGCCGATAGCTTCCTTCTCCTTGCCCTCGATCTTCGCGTTCACCTTTTCCCTGTTAACAGCACTCAATCAATCCCATGTTGGAAAAAAAACCATCTATTGCATTCATGTTTCTTACAGTTCGTTCTTAATAAACTCGAGCCGCTTCTTTACGTTTGTTTTTGCTTCGTCCACGTCCTGCTTGAGCAAGACGGGACCCACAAGTTTGTAAACTTTGGCCTCATCGTCCAACAAATCCAGTTCCTTCTTGACCATGCCATTCTCATTAGCCTGCTGTGCGTACGTTTGACGTTGCGCTGCCAGAACTTGGACCTCGTCCTGTAGCGCACGGTAGCGCGTCATCTCCGCCTCCACCTGGTTCTTAAGCTCCACCATAATTTTTGATATATTGTTGTTAGAAGGTAGTCTATTTAGAATTATCTATAAGCTACACAAAAAGATCTTAAAGAGGTATTCAAAAGCATGTCCGGATTCTCGTGTCGCTCTCCTCTCGGAGTGATGGAAGTTTTTCAATCCGTCCACTTTCGTAGTCCTCTTGCAAACATTCGTAGATACAATCCTTGAATCCTGGTCCGCGTGGACCGACGCTCGTATGCCATGACTACCTCAACCTGCGTTAGCGCTTTTTTCCAATTTTTGATATAATGGTAACGTAAAACATCAGTTTTCCGCAGGAAACATCAGCTGACCAATTATATGTGTGTATTTTTGCTACGCGTCCCACGATTGGCTGATTAATCGAAAGCAGCAGTTTTTCGCAGTAAAGATTTTCCGCGAAAAACTGCTGTTTTTGATATTTTTGGTCTACTTATGTCAGCTTTTAGGATTTTAAACGACATTTCTATGCCGCGAAAAACTGGTGTTTTCGATATTTTTGGTGGGTTTTTGGTCGACTTGTATATTTTTCCAGAGACATCTCTAAGGATAACCCTTTACACCACCACTTAAGTCCATGATTAGAGCTTTTCATTGGTTCATGCGGATTCCACCTGTCTGCTGATTGAACAAAATTATCCTAATTTAGCTAAGGTACCCAATTTCCTGCGAAAATCTGATGTTTTACGTTACCGTATAACCGGTGCTATATCCGACAACATATATTAGCCGATCAGATCAACCCTTTTCTATAGTACAAACTCGTGTTATATCCGACAGCACTTTACTAGTAATTATAGTATAAACTGAGTTCCACACACGCTAAAAATTGATGGCGAACAGCGCCTCCATGAAAATGGGGGTCGACGACATAAAGCAGTACAAGCGCACGGTCCATACATACGAGTTTCGTTTAGATGTTATCACCTTCATCAACTCCAGTTCAAAATAAAAAAACTCTAGATCATGTATACCCAGGATTAGAGGGCGTCCAGCTCGACACAGTGCTCAAGAACGTCTACTACTGGGCGAAAAACATTGACAAGATTAAGAACGCAGGCTATTCAAACTCAGTCAAGTCCACGAGGAAGCTTCGTGCCGCTGGCACATCGACTATTCTCACTATGGATACCGAGCTACAGCTTGTAAGCTGGATCAACTCGTACCGGGCCGATGAAGCACCGGTTTCCAATGCGTCTGAAGGCGCTTCAGTTTGCCAAGGTTGATGACAGGTGCGGAAGTGTTAAGCGAGCATTAGAACGAATAACAAGAATCAGTCGCAATAAATAGTTACCGGTACTAGGATTACTTAGTTAATGAGCCTCATTGTCATAAGTTGTTCCTTGTGTCGTAGTTAAACGGCACTCAAGACGAAATTCTTCTTGCTTTGTTCCATGTATGAAATTGAAAAACGAAGGTCGTTGATCTAAATCAAAGAATGTCCGTCCATAGCGTCACTATTCCGACGCAACCCACGACACCTGGGGAACTGTCGAAGGTAACTTTCCACTCCAGGCCGACATAGCGTGTCGACTCTTGTATTTCTTTAATTTCTGGCGCTCGCAATCCTCATTGATGGGTTTTTGCTGATTTCGCAATTAATAATGTATCACCTACAGAAGCGCAAAGTGAGTCCCAATTCAGGCATCCCTCAACGGAATTATCGATAGTTCGTTGTTACAAGGCAGTCCATAGTGAGATTTTGCGGCTTCATTCTTAGTGAACGTTGAGTACGCTACAAAGCTGGAATACTTTTCAATGAAGCGGCCTCCGACATCAAAATTGACGTGACATCGCTGACCACGTGAATGTTTTGGGTTTTCAAAAACTCTACGCGTGGATAGAGGAAGTGATTCATACTGCGTCGTGTAAGTTCATCCAATTTCGCGTGCTGAACCCCCTTAATGACAGCCAAAATGTTGGCACGAAGACGTTGCAGACGTGTAGACGCGGACAATGCCCACGATTAAAAGGATTGGCAGACATCGTGACGCCGCAGAGCCATGAATGTAGTAATGCTTGCTGTGCGGTTAATCGTTTGACTGGATTAGATTCCAACAGTCGAGCCAAGAAGTCATTTGCTTCCGATGAGAGGCTATTGTGCCATTTTTTCTGCAAGCACGCAAATTGTTCAAGGATTACATTACGTAAGCAATGATTATTGACTTACCGTCATATTTTCTGTTGCAATCTCTTTCACAATTGTAGCATCGGATTTGTCACCTCTTGGGTCATATGGGTGCACTCCAGTGAGCGCAACGTAAGCCTTGGGCTAACCCGTTTCAAGATGATGTTAGGTAAGTCAGAACCACCCGGTAGAAAAAATAGTTTCTTTTCGTACCAGCAC